>JAYMFT010413880.1:0-18063 GCA_038088735.1 Panulirus argus | reverse complement strand
TTAGTCGCCTTTTACGACACGCAGGGAATACGTGGGAAGTATTCTTTCTCCCCTATCCCCAGGGATAATATATATATTTATATATGCATATATATATATTATTCAGGTATAATATGTGACACCATTTTTCTAAGTCATACAGTTAAAAAGGAGTTTTAAGCAGTTAAAATGTTGATTCTGTGTTTTCTTCCCATTTATACTAATTGTTTGTGGCAACAGAAAAGATACAGAGTATCTTAACAGATATTTAACCAGGTATTCAGATAATTCACCTGGGTTCCCTCTGGAGTAGAGCTACCTATGTAAAGTAGAGTAAAGAATGGATAGATGACAGGTGGTACTGAATAAGCATGAGAAACAAATGACACAAGTAGCAATAATAGATGAAGGTTGTAAGTACTGAGTTCATTAGAACTCATTATGTGCATCTTATTATTCATAGCATTTTCAGTAATGATAGTGATCTACAAGTAATGTTATAGATGTTTCTTAGCTGGCATTTTGTCAGATTTCTGTAGGTAGTTAGATATAGTATTGCTCTGGAATTTAAAATGGCTATTTTATATCTATAGAATATTTATGTTTGAAGGTGCTTATGCCATTCAGAATCACTGAAGAACAGTTTATCACCTGCAGTGTAACTGTTCTAACAATGCAAAATGATGCAGCTAAATCAAATTTTCTATGCATTTATTTACTTGCTTGTGTGTGTGTGTGGGTTTGTGTTTGGTCAGAATTTATGACTAGATGTTTCTATTTTGTAAGAATATCATGTTCCCCTCATATACATTGAATGCAAATCATGTTTGATGCAAGTATACTAAAGAGGGGTTTTCCATTTCTGCATTTTGTCAAGGTATTGTCCAATTTGTAATGTACATGTTCATTAGTTATTGTAACGAAAAATGTTTGTAGTGAATGTGTCTGTGATTGTACATAAATTGTTAGATATCCTTGTAATAACCAGTATTATTTTATTCTGTTACAGAATGTAGTGTGGGATTATTTGTGTTAGAGAAAAAATGAATAGTGGTGAATATTTGAAAGATTTAAATGGAGGCTGCATAAGTTTTTGATCTGTTTCAGAAAGATAGATCATCACATTTTACACTGGATTACTTTTTTGTTTTCTGCTACATATTATTAACTTACAGAAAAGCTAACAAGTATTCTAATTCTTTCTTTCTTATGTGGCCTCCCATAATATTTAGTATGGGCAAGTTTTCTCCTTGTGAATCCTTTTTCTGGTTTCCAGTAAGCATGCAAAAGATAACTGTTGCATGTATATGATAGCCAAACCAAGCTGTACTCGTCTTTGAGAAATGATTTAGTAACTTCCGTATCAATCAACTCCAAAATGTGTGGAAATATATGATGACTGATATGCTTAAAGATTCAGTGTTTGGCAATTGGTTCTAAATACAATAAATATACAATAAATATTACATTATCTGTCTTCAGGTAAAAGTAAACCAATTTATGCTGTTGGTAATTAGCACGTATTTATGTAAGAATAACCAAATGACTATAGTAAAGATCTTGTTGAATTTCAGTGAATACCAGAATGGAGATCTTTATCCGTTATAAATCTAATCAGCAGCAGTCGTTATGAAAAAGACATGGATATATTGATTTGAGCAATAATTATTACTGTATTCTTGGTAGGATTACAGTGAGAACAATTCTTCCATACTGTTTTCAGAATAAAGAAAAAATGTATTTTATGATGTTACTTTCTAAAAAAGATGTGTCACCACTGTTTAGCATGTCACTAGAAATGGAACCATGTTAAGACTCATTAGGTATATCATAGAACCTGACATCTCAAGCATACCAATAATTACAGTAAAGCTTTTTATAAACACCAAACATAAATCATTAAAGACTTGTTATAATTGAGAAAACTATTAAAAGAATTGTTATAGTCACTACGACACTACTAACATGGGCAGTGTTATGATTATTGGACTGTAATGTATTCATGAAATCTAAACTATGTGGACAATGAATATTTGTCCTTTCTGAAGTTACCAACCTTATGAATCTTGTAGTTTTAAGAAAATATCTGCATTGATCTCTTTTTGCAGTTACCAAGACCAGTATGGTAAAGATGACCTAACAAAGTGGTATAGTTCTTGTGATTATGAAGATTATTACAGTCTAACCTATGATTTATTAATCAAATGAGTGAGACTATCAGTCTTGTTTCAGTCACCCAAACAATGACAGTGAACATGAACCATCTTATTAAAAAGGAACAGTAAGGATCCTATAATAATCACAAGACATTTACAGTAGGTACATCATCTCACAGTCGGAAAAATAAGATGATTATTAAATAACATCTTGTAGACCTTGTCATAAATTCACCATTTAGACTTAAAAAAAGATTGGCCAGTCATATGGTTTATTCCTCTATAGTTGTATATAGTTTATTGAATAGATATACTACTTTGCTTATTATTGAAAATGCATTTGTGTTTTTCCATCCCTCTTACTTTACCATTTGCTTCATCCCAAGCCCTCATCATAAAACTTCCTCATGCCTTTTTTTTTCTACTCCAATGATACCCGAAACCACTCAAAAAATTCATCTAAACTTCATGGACCACTTTAACCAATTTTTTCATTTTAATTTCGTTAATTTTACCCTAAATTTTCCAACAGTGTACACAAAGATTATGTGCTACATGTGAATTTAACAGAATTTTCTGTACCAAATTCTGGTATGATATAAGAGCCTAGCCAAAAAAAATTTTACCTGTTGTTATCTGTTTTTCGTGTTCTATGTGACACTGTTCAAGTATGTCATGTAAAGGACAACTCCGCTAAGCTTTAAAATCTTATTCAGAAATTTCATTATATTTAATTCAAATTTCAAAGTACATAAATCAGCTGATGGAAGCTTGCTAGTAATTCATTTATCTTTGTTTTTTGTCATTATTGTTGTATCCCTTATGGTTAACATTATTTTCCATGTGTTTCTGGGAGGAAAAAAAATTTAAATTTATTACAGCACACTTCCACTGAGGATTCCATTCACATTTCCCACATACAGAAATCTCATACAATTAGGCGTTACTGGTCTCATCCTGTATGTGGTTATGCATTAAGTGAAAAATCACTATTGATGAGGTTGTATCTGTATCAGTGGAGGAAAAGGAGTACAGTTTCATCAAAGAAACTTCTCTCCTCAAGAGAATCCATCTTTCCCCTGCTGCTGATAGTAGTGCAGCCTTTAGACTGTAGGATCCTTATAAAAGGGGTTTTGGGGTTATATAATGAAAATTAAATATAACAGTCATAAAGTGATGCCAGAAACCTGATTTATCATGAAAGTCTTTTGTGCTTAACGTGTACTGCAGGTCTGGTGAGACATTACAGTATTTGCTATGATATCCACTGGATCAATCACATTTTCAATTAGATCACTAGATGATTATCTATATCTCTGAAGTCCATTCCCACTGAGAACCTCCATCACGGGGATGGCCTCAGCAAAAGTCTCCACTTATGCTTGTCCTTACATGCCTCCCTCACATACACTACACCATGCATTCTTGCCCCATTTCTCTCCCTCTTCCTTTCTACTTCCCTATGTCACAGGTGGTCGTCCTCTTACACCAACACCTTTAATCATACTATCGTACACTCTCTTCATAAACTCCTCATCTTGCATTCCTTCCGCATGCCCAAACCACCTCATAGGGTGTATTATTCTCAGACCATATATTCATTTATGGGATATTAAAATAAATCATGAACTACCATGTCACTGTAAACTTAATATAAGTCTGAAACTCACACAAAATTTACTTTGCACTTGTTTGCATATGGAATCTGGAATGATTACTGGCATGCTGATTGATTGCACAGCACAGGTATTTGCAGCAGATGATCACAAATTCTGAGGAGAGTCAGAAGTAACTGCATGAATTTTCTGGGCTAACTCAGTTACCTGCAGGTTGAAAACGTGGTGAAGATTGGGCAGAAGTCTGTATCATTGAACAACTGAAGTGATTTAGTATACAGTTTGTACTAGAGGGAAAATGTGTTTAACTTTGTAAATATTTCCATTCAAAAGTTACCTCTCAGTAACTTGAAAAATCTTTGTTTTCCATTTAGATTTTATATACCTAGAAACAAATAGACTGTTCTGTGACACAGGAATGACATATCTATGCATGGGCTCTATGTAGGGCAGTGATTTTATACACCAGGTGTTGACCCTTCACAGGGATCATAACATGATACAGCTGTTGGGTCCCTTTTAGTCAAGTGGAGCCTTATTTTGATACTTGCATCTCGAGTTGCTGAAATGCCAAAAAACTTTAAATGTGTTCGAACAATTGCCCTGGTATACCTGTAGTATCCAAAATCATTTGAAATGGCAGGTATGAAAGGCAGCTCCGTGAGAACTTTAGTGTTTTTTGTGTGGGGATGATATTGTACATAATGTTTTGGCTAGTGTGGAAGATGGTGATGTGGGAGGTGAGAATCCTCTACTTGCCATAAATGTTAGTGGAATTACCCATTTAGGATTACAATGCTGTTATTTCTTCCTTTCTTTGAATACCTAAACACTTTCCACTAAATACAAAACTTACTTTTTTAAACAAAATGGTCAGGACTGTGTATGTAGATTTTTTTATTGATATGTTTCTAGGCTTTAGCAAGTTAAATTAGTAGATGCACTCTCGGTAGATTGATATGATATCATGCAAATTATTCCCAGAAGTTAGCTTTAGCAAATAAGAATTTAGAATTTCATAGAACGATGTGTGAAAGTAGAGATTGTAAACATATCTTTTGTTATGAAAAGGTAAACTTGTGTTTTTTGATTTTTGACTCATGGAAGATAAATGATAAAAATTATAAACTTTTTGTAATGATTATTGTTTCTTTTACATCCTTGACTTATGACAAAACTCTGTACCTTTCATTATGAAAAAAATATGTAAATATTTGTAGTTAAAGTTCAAACTTGTATAAGAAAAATGTTTAGTGCTGACCTTTGCAAAGATGAGGGGCATTAAAGGGGTATTTGCACTTTTATCCTGAATGTGTCTCAAGAATACTTTAATCTACATTTTAATGTTATTGAAAATGCTAGAGTGTAATAGAAGTGGCCCCATTCAACCGCCGGTTCAGCTGGAAAAAAAAAAAATTCTGTATGATTGTTACGACTTGCGTTGTAAGTTACATACATATGCAGTATTATGTTTTGCCATTTGATATTTGATATCATAATGTTAAGGTAAATGTTTTTGATAACACACTTCAGAGGTACAAAGTATATATTTGTATAAGAAGCAGCAAAAAATCTATTAATAGAAATTGTTACAGTAAAATTTGTTCAGTGATGAAAATAAAATATGAAAACTAGAAACTATGGGGGTTCAACAATTCAAAGGTGCAACAATGTACTTCAAGAAATATGAGTTACAGTTTCTTCCACATCTCATAAACTCTATTATGTATGGAAGGGTTTCCATTAATGAAAATATCCCTTTAATAGTAATGAAACCTGTAAAGCTCTGAAGTTTAGGTCAGTAGTTCAGTACTTTTATACAAGAAATGGGGAAAGATTTAAATCAAGATTATTTAAAGATCATTGCAGGACTAAAGAAAGAAGCTGTTAAAGAGAACAAAATTTTTAAGGTACCACGGTACCATGATTTCTGATTGTCAGTTGTTTGTTGTCTAAGGTTATTAAGACTTCGTAACCAATATATGTGGTGGACAGCACTAGGATCCCGATTCCTATATCAAGAAATAAAGTATTGAAACATCTGAACTGAAAGTCAGCTTAGGATTCCCATCTTGTCTTTGAATAAGCCCTTGTTGCCTCTGACTCACACGTCTGAGAAATCACATTGTAATAATAACTTTTTACATATGTATATACATGGAAACCACCATATAATTAGTGAATCAATCAACATTTCTGCATGGGCCACATGCACAGTAAGAGTATATGTGGTCTTAGAATTATCTTTAACTCCAGGAGAAGGTAAAGATTTTACGGTTGGTGGCTGTAGCTTGACGTTGACGGCCTTAATGACCCTGGCAGTTGATAGACTTAAAGCCCAAACAACGAACCAACCAACCGAGAGCTGGCTGCTTGTGTGCCACCGCCACTAGTTAGACCACGGAATACTGGGCAAGCTGCTGTGTCACGATTATTGTGTGGCCATCGGCAACTCAAGGGTGTGCCGTTTTAATAACTGCTTCTTTCCCTACACGTCGAAGCTCTGGAACACTCTAACTTTTCATGTCTTTCCTAATAACTATGACCCGGCTCATTTCAAGAGAAAGGTTTTTCACTTTCTCAAAAAATCGTAAAATATTTTCCTTCTCTTTTTTCCCCTTATCAATTCTCTCTCTATTTCAATTAGGGCCCGTCCTTGTTGTGGACTTTTGTCCGTGACTGAGCCTTTAACACGAAAAAAAAAAAAGTTCTTTTCTGCGTTGCCTAATTGCAATCGAGACCCACCTTCATTATTAAGCCAAGTAATTCATATGTATTTTACAGTGTTTAACATAAAGTGATATTTGCAATTTCCAAACTATCATGTTTTTTTTCACGACAGGAATTTACTGTCACGAGTGTGTGTGTGTGTACCTATGATTCATACATTTGAGTCTTGTCTCTAGCAGTAATCACCCACACTAAAGACCAATTGAACGTTTTTATATATAACAATATATATAAACAATAAGAATAAAAAAACTGGTATTCTTTGTTTTACTATTTAACAAATTTACTTTCATTATATCTTTTAACTACAAAATTTATTTTCATAATATTAAGTAAAAGATTCAATCTTTTGAAATGTGTGAAAACACAGGAACGCCTCACCACGTACAAGCGCCAGAAATGTGAACTGCAACAGCATATACTATCGCTACAGGTTATTAGGGTGTTCATTTATTCATAACAGATTGGTGCCGATATTTGTCGACGGGCAGCGTTTGTAAGATTTTCTTCTCCCATAACCTGGTAAAGTCAAACTGTGTGTCTGATCTGCAAGAAATATAGGTGCTATTGTTACAAATTAAGGTAAGTAAGGGTGCCAAGAATTTTACATTGTAAAATGCTATTCACAGAGGTAAAATAAACATCAGTAAAGTGTTGCAAAAAAAAATCTGACAAGTTGTGGCCATAACTAACGAAAGAAAAAGAAAATACCGCAATAGTCTCCTTGACACTGTACTGCCCAAAGTATGAGGATTACATGTTTGCATAGTTATCAACGTAACCTCAGTGAAGCGCATGTCGATCTTCGGGTCAAGTGAGGCACCGTGTGTGTCCAATGTTCATTCTTCCTTGCGCCTTCGTCATAGATAAGGACCGCACCGTCGTGCTCAAGGGATTTACAGTTTCGCTATCTTTATCCCAACCGTACTGACCCTCACGGAACCTGACCCGGAGTCGGTGTGGAGGACGGCAACAAGGTCGAGGAGTTCGTCTCAGTGCTACGTTCGGGTGTCTCTGCCACAAAGAGATGATGGCTCCCACACAACGGGCGTCTTTCGTGCCTTGAAGGCTTTTCATGATAACAGATTCTTGGATCTTCAATACTTTGTTCAGTTCTGCTCTCTCGGCTGTCATCCATCTCCCACTGGTATTTTGGTGCCTAACATCATATTCTCAGACGCCGCCTCACTTCCTCACACATTCAGTGGATTCCTCAGTGGGTGTTTTTGATGTGCAAACTGTTGCATGCGAGTCATGAAGTCGCTCAGTGTCTTACTCTGCAGTTATACTGCTTCCCCAGAGCGCAAAACCCACACCTCATAGTGTTCGCTAAGGTACTCCAACAGATGGTTCAAGACGGCCACGTAACGCCCTCCTTACGTGGATAAAAGTGCTTTCTGCTACCATGGAAGCTGCTGCCGCGGACATGGCTGTGGTCAGAGCATCACAACACGGTATTGCAGCGCTGACCATGCATCCACTACACGCAAGATACTGGCTGGCTTGACTTGGTTATGGTTCGCTGAGACAGCGCGAAATGCCTGTGTTGATAAGTCTTCGCCAAACTATAGAGTCAGGGGTTATTTTGAATTTGCGCCTGCGGTACAACAGCCTTCACTGCCGCCGAGTCCAACGCCTCAAAGCTCGGGTGACGAAAATGATTGTACCACCGCAACTACCAGTACGTTCACCATCCTGTCTCCTCACTCGTAAAGTTTAACCGTTTTACTATTCATGTTGACGTTTCTTCTTATAACCGCGTCAGTGAAGGGAGGCCTCAGGGAACCATTCATTCAACCCCTTCTCGAACGTTGGCTTCTTTCCGATTAACCTCGGGAGATACGTCAGTTTGTTTACAGCAATGTGTACTTCCTGCATACCCCTACAAAAGCTCTTCCCCTCAGTGACAGTCACTCCTCCCGTCGCTCCAGGCTTGTAACATGTGTCCATTAGTCCTACACCTCTCTTACTGTAAATCCTGATAATATACACGACGAGAACTGATGTGTCGTATCTCTCCCTATCTATGTGTTGTCAACTCCCTCCCCTGCCCTCAAATGTTTCTGGTAATATTGTACAGGGGTACCTAGTTACAGCACTAGGATCCCGATTCTTCTATCAAGGAATAAACTATTGAAAACTCAAAATGAATGGTGGGTCAAGTACATATAGCCAGCCTCTCAGTTCATTCATAGTCATCCTTGAAGTATGACTGTACGACCTTCCAGCACGACGCTACGAGCCTGAGGCATGACTATACGACGCTTGAGCGTAACTGTAAGATTTCGGGGCACGGCATTACGGCCTCATTATAATAAGAGGAACCGTCGAACGTGTGTTCAAACAACAGCACTAACTACAGCTCCAGCGACTCCATTTGCCAGAAATTTTGCTTCCTGTTGATGGTGGTGAGCCAACGCTGACGGAGCAAGGAACTAAGGCGTTGTCAGCGAACACCATCAACACCGTCGACATCCGCCGAGTCTTGGCTGACTGGCGTTTTTTCATATCTACAGCAGCCAGGAGGAGTAGATTGGAGACATATATCTTATCTCTTTTGTTCGTTGACATCGTCTTCTTTTAGCGATAGACAGACTGATGTGGTTGAAGCTCTTAGCATGAGTGGTAAATCCGTACTAAGTTGGTTGATCGTTTTGGCTTTAGGTTTACCAACTGCCATGGTCATAAAGGTCGTCAATGTCAAGCTACATACACCAACCGAAAAATCTTTAACATTTTCGAGCGTTAGAGATAATTCTAAGACCACAGACCACACACTCACTATTGATGTGGCCCATGCTCGTACTAAGGCAAACTTCCGCTTTACCAGTTTTTTCAGTTCAGTTTACCATGTGTGTCGTGTCATGACGCAATGTTTTACCATGACGTCAGGGGTGACGTTATATGCATCTACTTCATGATTGGCTGACTGACGGATGGGGTTGGCCAATGGTCAGCCAGAATAGGAGAAAGAAAGCTTCATTTGATTTTTTTTTTCGATGTATTTACTCAAAAGATTTTGCTTAGCCCCCTTAAGCATGACGGTACGACCCTTGACCACGACAGAGCGACCCGTAGGTATGATGGGGTGACCCTTAATATGACTTAAGGTTAAGATCAAAGTCCAGGCGAATCATACCCAAGGATCGTACTATCTTTCCCAAAAATGGTCGTACCGCAGTGATCATTGCTCAAGAAGGTCAACAGTCACTGAAACAGTACCAGCAGTGTAATGCTCACCGTCACTGGTCTAACATCAGCTGGCTGGGTAAGGGAACATCACTTGTAACACGACCAAGGTCATCTGAGGGATGGTGTGTACTTTCACTCTATACCTGCACGGCAGTATGCGTCAGTTGGTACCAGTTTTGCCCCTTGTATCCATGTGTGAGAGGGAGAAGCAAGAACTTACCCTCCACGCACCACATAAATTATATAACAAGCAATGTGGGTCAGGGGAAAGATATTCATCTTGGGGAATACTATGCCAGCACCGCAAGAAAGACTGATAACAAGAGACCTGCATTCGATTTGCTGAGGACAGTAACTGTGTCCTGAATACCTAGTCTGTCTAAACGGTGACTGGAATTTAAAGAAAAAAGCTCCATGGCGCAGCGACATGTCGGCCAGAATGGCCCGCACAGCCTACAGTGGGGAAATAAAGGGAATATCTTGTGATGTGAGACCTAATGAAGCGGTTGTAAGGGTTTCGGGTGCTGGGTGTAACACAATACAATTTCATGAAATTAGTGAAAACCTGTACTCTCTGTAATCACACGCCCTAGGGATATGACCTTCATAAGCCAGTCCCCTTGAATTGCCTTACATATTAATACCTCCTGAGCGCTTCCCAGAGCATCACCTCTCGCTGCCTGGGGTCTTGCTGACCATAACTTTGATCACGGCGAAGGAACCTTGAAGCAGAGAAGCACGAAGCCCTCAGGGCGATACTTAGTATGCTAGGCTGTGATGGCTGGGCAAGGTCTCCCTACCTAAGAATCGCATCCTCTTACTCAAGGATTTCATAACTGACTTCAAGGGTTTAATGCGATCACATCTAATACTTATCCTTTTCGGTCAACGTCTCCCAAATATTTCATCCCTTCCCAGTATTTTTCTGTCATTTCATCTCCCGTTTAAAAATTCTTCAATCTTCGGTTAGCATTAAGCGTCATTACTTTTTTTGCCTTCACAACCCTCTCCGTTCGCTCCTGTATATAGTTACGGTGAAATGTCATTCTCATGTTACTGGTGCCATCACAACACTCTAATGTCTGTTCTGCTTTACTAGCTTCTGGCCTTTATGTTACACTCTTCTTACGTATTTCATTACCGATTCTTCAGATGTTAGATTCCCATCTTCATTAATTTTGTACCTCATTTCATCCTAGTTTGGCTTGTGCTTGCTACTTGCTGTGCTGTCGACTTTTAAACTTCATATATCCCAGTCAGTGACTGCTCACTCTATTCACATAACCTTAGACCTTCTTTGAATACATATCTACTTAATCTTTGTTGGATTTTATTAACTAACCTTACATGGACACATCCTTCAAGCTAATTGGAAATTCCCCTATCATCACAAGAATAAATGCTTATCGGATGCTTTTCTTCTTAGCAGAATAAATGAGAATTTTAGTATATGTACAAAAGCAAATCTAGTTGAAAGTAACTATTATATTACAGACTACATCCTTTGGCATGAATAATTCAAATATGACTTGACCTTTAGCAGTGTTCATGGAGAATAAAACATTAAAGCTGATAGTTTTAAGACGTCTTAACGATAGAAGAAAACAATCACTCATTAAGAAAATGTATTTCTTTTAGATTATCCCAAGAAACGATTGCTGTAAAACACTTCTATAAAATATAAATATTTGTAACTCATTAGAAGAATAAAGGTATAGATGAGGCTTCGCCCTAAACCCACACGGACTATTGCCTGTGGCTTGGTCTGAAATGGCGCCCCTTGACCTTACGCCACTTTGTAATCCATTACATCCTATTTCATATCTTGTAAACTGCTTATCTACACAGTGTATGACGCTGATAAAAGTTCACTGAAAATAAAAAAGAACAGTCTGTTGGAGCTGTAAAGTTTGCATTGTTTTCCCCAAACTTTTCTCTTGTCTCTGATTTACTTTAAATTCACGGCAGCGTGACAGAACTTGTGAACGTGTTGTAAGCCTTTCCTCCCGTGTCTGTCTGCCATACCTCTTTTATGACTGTCAACTCGCCGTGCTCGTGTATGGCGTTCTGTTCCGAGTAATTTCCATTGGCTTGGGAAGCGGATCCTTACTCCAAGGGCTTGATCAAGTCCGCCGTCGTAAACGTAATGTGAGGACTCGGGGCCATTACTTGAACATGACCGTCCCGGGCCCTTCATTCACGAGGCAGTGTCTTGCAACCGGTTAAATATCTATTTGGCACCTGAGCGGCGCGGGACGACTGCGGCTGGCGAGGCTCCGTCGCCTCACACACGCCCTGGCCGGCTCTCAAACAGTAGCATTCGGAAGTTCGGTGCACTATGTCCCAGACTCTCGCCAATATGATTGCTGATAATAATACTCATTTCTTTGAAGGTGTGGAGAAACTCATGGAAGTGTGGTTTACCAGGAAAGATGGAATGACTTCAAACTGTGATCTGAGGAAAATCCCAAGGTAGGGAACCAGGGAAATACTGAGCAAAGAGACCAACAACGTTGGTTCAACTTGTATTGAGCTGCGGTGTTGCCGCTCTTCCCGGTGACGTGAGTGACAAGTGGTTGTTATTTTCCTTTGTGTTTTCAGCACCAACTGCAGTGTGGGCTTAATTACCATCGGTGATTATCCGGTTAGTAGCATGTCTTTTGTTAAAAGTCTTCAAACATGAAGTAGTATACCAGGTGAATGGTCGACTCAGGTGACCATTTGTTGTACCGGAGAGGTTTTGACTTCACCCGGCTTATATTGTCTGCACCATTAACGAGAAAGTGCAGAACGGACTGGTTTGGAACAAGATGTATCGTGTACAGTAATATAATGAAATGTTAACTGTAGTGTGACGAAACGGATCGTTGGTATTGATAAGATATCCTTTTGATTGCATGAGGTTACAATGAGTCTTCCTGCAGCGGAAGTCATTTGTTTTCTAAGAACGATCCATATGTAATTTAGTGAGGATGAGACAAACTAATGAGTGCGTGAGAACAATGTTTCTGCTCCTCATTCATTTCCCCTCAACCAGTTATCGGTATGATTAGGATTATTTTTCTGTTTTGCAAACCCCTCCGCTGATGGGTTCGAGTGCAGCGGTATCATATCTTGTTAGAGAAAGCCGAGAATAATGCTTCGGTGCTCGAGGTTTCTTCCCATATGAGGAAATCAGTCAGGATTAGGTTGAGCCTTTTCCATTTGGGTTATACCAAGGCACAGAGAATGTTAAGTTGGTCAGGATTGGGTCGTCTTTTCCAATTGAGTTAGACTAAGCTTAGTTAAGTGGGTAGAAGCTAAGCTGAGTATCAGATAAGTTAAAAGTTGGGCAATCAAACACTCAGAAACACTACACGAAGATTGGCAACAAATAATAGGAAACCCGACCTGTAAATCTTTTGAGGTACGGACTTTCCATTAATATGATAAAAGTTGCATTTACAAACGTAAATGTTACGTTTGAGTTAGAAATATTCGTTATACTTTATTGCAAAACCAATTGCAAGATCAAGAAAGTCGAATAACTGCAAGGGAATAAATACGTGGCTGCTAAGATATGCCGACACGTGGTATGAGAAATGGCTCATAACTCAGGGTGTAATGTATATAATGTATCACAAGGTGAGTTATCGAATGGGTAAAGAATATGTAGTTGTTCTGTTTGCATGTACTTAGGTGACTGTAGCGTGTATTGTTAAACATGTTCTGGTTGCATTGCCAAGATTTTTTTTCTTCAGGTTTGAAATAGAACTCCGTACATTTCTAAGAGTACAGAGTTTTTGCCTCTGATTTATAATATATCCATTGAGCTATTATATATTAAAAGAGAATAAAATGTTGGGAGGAATTATCAACATTAAGCTTTTTTTCCCCCTGAGATCTATAGTGAGGAAACCGGCAGATGAAACAAAGCGTCGTGCTTGGCAACTATTAATGTTTACTCTCAGGTGACGCCGGGCCAAGCCTAACCTTGTACCGGCGGGTAAATAGGATTGAATGATAATGAATTTAACATCGAGAATGGGGAAGCGGGTCGGCAGTGGCTAGGCTTAGTTGGAAGGATTCTAATTTATTGCTGACACTGTTCTTGGTGGCTTTGTCTAGACTTCCTGTAGCAAGGTGTTGGTTCTTCGTCCTTGCAAGAGCATGGTTGTTGGTCATAGCTGGGTATGGTTGGGTTATAGTTTCTGGTCATAGCTGAACCGTGGTTATTGGTCATAGCTGGAACATGGCTACTGGTAACAGCTTGGTTCATGGGTGTTGCACATACCGTAATCATGGTTAGTGAACATATCTGATGTGGTAGGACCCCGCTGGCGACTACATATTTGGAAATCTACATGTGGCACCACAGCACGAGAAGCACAAAGTTCATCCAACCAGGGTACATCGTGGGGGGGGGGGAGAATTTGGGGACATTTTAGTAACCGTAAAGTTTGATCAGAATTTAGGTATGTGTATTTTACCTCCCTTGAAAACTTGGAGAGGTGTCGTAGTCTTTAACAAGAGATTATTAGTTTTGTCGCGTACCACGGATACTTTGACAACGTTACGGTACTTGAACACGATGCTTCGGGTATTATTGCCTGGGCTTTTGACCAGGGTGTGTTGGAGTATGATGGCCTGGCTGGGCCTTTGATCTGGGTGAGTTCAAAGGCCCAGGTCACCATGCCACATGTGTGGTATCTTCGTGCTCAAAGGTAGCAACGTCTTGCTCAAGAATTTAACCTCCGTGCACAACCTTGGACCAGGCTTTCGATCCAAGAACGGTAAATAAAAGAAACTGCTTACATTTATCGTACGAGGTTTACGATGATATTTTGCCGTGAGGAAGGTTATCAGGGAAAAGCACTACTATCGGGAATTCATGAGGGCGATGCTGTTAAAGGAAAAAGCAGGACATACAGTATGGTTGGAGTATTTATGGTTGCTAGCCAGGCTAGGCTAAACCCAGGGGATCTTGATCTCACTTACCTCTTACTCCGCCGACTCTGCTCGCCATGATTGGACTGACGCTGGGAGCCCGTCTCCGGTAGCTGCCTAACTGCAGCTCTTGTAGTACGACGTCTCAAAGATATTCACCATAAGGAATATGGTTATTGGTTCAAGATCAAAATTTGTGCCATCCTTGATAGTGACGCATTCTTATTACCTTGAATACGTAAAGTGAACAGAGGGTTACCCCGGGGCCTCAAGCGTTTTTTTTTTTTTTTATGTTGAAGGCTCCAGTCACGGACAAAAGTCCACATCAAGGCCGGACCCTAATTGAAATATAGAGAGAATTGAGAAAAGGGGAAAAGCAGACACGGAAAGTATTTACAAATTTTTGAGAAAGTGAAAAACAGGTTGTTGTCTTTTAAGTGACATCAATCTAATGTTAACTATTCTTTAAAGTTATTCTCCCTGAATTTCCTAAGAGGATTTAAGGGCAGTTGATTTTGTGTCTGACTTATAATATTGAGGACCGAGAGAGGGGCACGGTAACAGTTTTGTATCTGACTTATAATACTGAGGACCAAGAGAGGGGCACGGTAACACGTGTAACCACACAAAGCTTCACTGGGTAAATATAGAGTGATGTAGACCGGGTAGAGTTGCGGCAAGTGTTGCAAGAATAGGTAAGAAGGTCAGATGAAGTTGGCAGGGTTCCCTTGCCACTGTTGACGGTACAGGAAGTGAAACAGGCGTTACGTACGTGGGAGAGATACGTGGGCGACACGTCTCGTGCAGCTATTGCAGAGGGGAGGAGGAGATGCCGAGATCATGAGATATTGGGCGTTCAGCAGGTCAATCTACTCTGGGACACAGGCGTTAGCGATATCCCAGGAGAGTCCCACTCAATGGGGAGGAGCCAGAGTACTTGGGGGCTACTGTCAAAGAAAGCTGTGGGGAATGAGAAACTACAGAATCCATACCGATGGAGAGTGAAGAACTGGGGACATTTCCTGGCACAAAACACGCCTCTGAGCCCTAGAGCCAGTGGATTGACAGCCTGAATGCGCTGATGCTTGTGTATATGTAAGACAAGTCAGCCATGTCACCAACGTCATTACCAATGGGCCCCTGGAAGATCATATATTCCAGTAGTTAAAGTTACGGTCTTCTTCCTGATTGGGTTCTTGGCCCGAAAGGTCACAGAGAGTTAATGTAAGTTGCTTGATGAGATAATTGGTCCTGGTACGAGGCCACCAGGTACTTTTTCTAGTGCTGGTTCTGTTCCCGGTGCGAGACGGCCAGGGACTACTTTTGATGTTGGACCAAGTACTTGGCACTGAACAATCAGGTACTGTTCCTGGTGCTGGGCCACCAGGTTCTGTTCTTGCTGCTGGATAGACTTACTATCATTTCCTTACAAACACCAGACACATAATCTCCTTTATTTCGACTTTTGTCTTCATATCTTTTTTTCTCCTTGTTTAGTTTTTCTTTCCGTATTTACAGCCAGGTCTTACCAAGGGCCTCTGGCCTTTATCACAAAAAACTGAACTGCTGCCTGTTATTGTTCCTTGGGGCTGAATCGCTAGGTGATGTTTACCTCTCACAGATCCTGAGACTGAACATGGGTTATTCCAATTTGTTACTGTTCCTGTAACCGGACCACCAGGCAATGTAACCTGTTGCTATCGCTGGAGGTAGATCACCAGGTAATGCTACGTTATCATTGCACTTGGTGGTGGAGCGTGGGGAAAAGTTACCTATTGTTGTTCCTGGCTGTGGACCACCTAGTAATGCTCCCTGTTGTTCCTTGATACTGGCCAAGCAGAACCCTGGTGAGGACCAACCAGTTCAAAGATTGACACTGTAAGAAACTCCTCTTAAACGGCCGTCCAGACGCCAGCTGCACCAGTGCCTTACGTCTCTGTCCCTGGTTTTGACTCGTGACTTTACTATTACGTGACAATAGACAGTTTTGCAGTTCTGTTTCTAAGTTTTCTACAGTCATCGTGAGACCCCCATAAACCCCTTGAGACAATATTCGTAACACTTTATCGATGAACTCAACTCGTTACGTCATGCTTTGATAGTGTGTCTGGTGTCCTGAAGCTAATGATTTTATTATGAAAGAGAATATATAATTTTGTATTTCTGAGACCTCCATGAACCCCTTGAGACATTATTCTAATAGAACGCCATGGTTACGTTTGTACCCAGCTTGGGTGATGACGTCTTGCTCTGCATCTGTGTCACGCCAGGTCCTTACCACCCAGCCTCGTTTATTTAGCTGTCACTTACTTCGGATTCACTTTAATTGCTTCTGACGAACTCAGTTTGAATTACCTGCAACGTCAAAGGAAACGTATCTGTGGAAGTTATGATGGGTTAGCCTTGGCCAAATTTCTTTATATTTCGTAATCTGTGGCAATGAGGTAAAGAAGTGCCTCGACAGCTATTGTTCTAACAAGAGAACCAAACCCTCCGTTATATAAAAAACATTTTTCATCAAGGTATGCCTGTTGTGGTAGCTGATGGCCTACTTGATTTTACACACACACACACACACACACACACACACACACACACACACACACACATGTATATATATATTTCTTAATGTTCTAGAACAAGCAGGATATTTTTCTTGGTGGTAGGAGTCACAAATTATTCGCAAAGACTTGGACAGACAAAAGAGAAAACTGGTGGAGGCGTGCCGATATTTTACCAGACGACAGCATGAACACAGCAATAGGGAGTTATAGGTGGGCTACAGCAGCCATCAGACTGGAGGGCGGAGCTTGGTCGAATGCGAGCGGGAAGAGGTAAATCTTGATTAGCAGTTCGTGTTTTAGAATTTTTACATCTGTGATTTGAATATTCATTTTTGTATCCTTGCTTTCATATAAATGGCACAATACAGGCATTCCACCTGTCATCAAGCAACACTCCATGAGCCATACCTACCTTAAGAATCCAAACTAACCAGTCAACAGCACAGCAACTCATTTTCTGAGAAATTAAATTGCGCTTTTTTTTCTGCTGTAGCCCCCTTGCTACACTTCATCTTAAGCAAGGCTTTCACTGCCTCTTTTCTTTTCACCTGACCAACCACTCGCACACCCCATGAGCCAAACACCCCATATTTATCTTATCATCTAACACATGCAACACTTTACTGGTTTTACCGGACTCCGCCTGAGGTTACACCGCAAGTGAGAGGTCGTCTTACGCGAGGCTGTACCATCTTCAGATTACAGAAAGGAGTACAATATAGTCCCTTGAAGTCCCTCCTCATTCCAAGGAATCCATTATTTTTCTACTCCTGCCTGGATTGCAGCCTGAAGCTGCAGGAGCTTCGCCAAAGGGGTCCTGGAGTTGCATAACGATAACATCAATTATTTTTTTTGTTAGCCGAGACAGCACGGGCATCTGAGGCCCTAATCACGGCCATC
>JAYMFT010413870.1:0-18065 GCA_038088735.1 Panulirus argus | reverse complement strand
TTTCTTCGTCTGTTTCCTGGCGCTACCTCGCTGACGCGGGAAACAGCGATCAAGTATAATAAATATAAATAAATAAAATAAATCATTTAGCATTTTCTTTCTTAAAATGTCTTTTGAGTTCAACATTTCTCAATGTAAAATTTGATTTCTGAAATCATTAAACATCTTCCACACCATAAATGAACTTATTTTCCATTGTTTTAGTATTTCCAAATTTCTCTTTGTAACACTCCTGCAAATTTCCAGAAGACTGCTTAGGTGCCACAAGAGAAAATAATTTCAAATAAGTAGCCATCAAAAGTAATACAATCATATCTAGATCACGATACTTAAGTCCTACATTGGAGGAGGGGGGGGGAAGCCAATGATAAGCTATTGACCAATATTTGCTTAAGAAAAGAATAATTCTCTAAATGCATTAAGAAATTTATTTTGTATCGTAAACTATCTAAGTGAAAATAACAGGATCTAACATACCTGGTAGTCCATTAAAACTGCTTCCAGCAATGGTGGAATGAAGTTATCCAACACCAACGTATGGTCATCTGACCTTGACACCCATCCTGAGATAAGCTTTAGAGTTTCCTTCTTAACAACACGCATAGATTTGATGAGAGGTTGTTTGGTGACTCCTTCACCATTAAGGGCAATAGCTGCACTGATATTTTCGCTCATAACCTTGTAAACATTCAACATGTCAAGGTAGATGCGCCCAAGCTGAAAATTTACCATCAAGCTATGAAAATATTCTATTTTACACCAATTAGCAAATTATCAATACCTTTTTAAAATGTTCTACACCATAATGACAAGTCTGTTCTACACTGTACTGACAAAAATGTTCTACACAATACTGAGAAAAATAATTCAGAAAAAAAAAGTGGCATGACCCTTGGTGCGTGCATTAATATAAAACATTCTGATTTACAACTGAGACTTATTGCAAGAATTACTCATTGAAGGGGCAGTCCTGCTCTGCATGAAGAGTTGTTTTTGACCAAAATTTACATACAGACTCACTAAGGAACCTGCTCTGAGTTATCAGGGGATAAACATGCTGGAAAATTTGACATATGCATGGATACAATGAACTGAAGTGATGCAGTGAAATGCAGTCAATGGCCTAAAACATGGCATATGAAGTGATTAGAGAAAATCACTTAAAAGGTCTGTGGGGCTAAGCTGTGTATAGAGAGAGAGCTCTGGTTTCAATGCATTATACATAGATGCTACAGAATAAATGTAAGCAAAAAAGCGCTTTCTTTATCTGTTCCTAGCATTACATTGGTAATGCAGGATATGGCGGACAAGCATGAAAAAACAACAATATCTACAAAAATTCTTTTTGCTATGCAATGTGCAATGCAGAATAACTCCATGAAAAATCAGGCCGAAAGCAATTCTACTCCCTGACAATACTGCAGTGAAGATGAAGTAAGATGTTTCTTAACTTTTAGACTCCTAAGAATTAGAGCATCTAACAAATTTCCTAAATTCCTGTAATCTACATCCTTACCACTTTATTTTTCCAGATATTAAGGAATGAAGGCAGCAGTTTCTCATTTATGCAATATCTGATAAGTCATAGCCAGAATGATAAGCCAAAAAAATCTTAAGTGTACTGATGGATCAAATATATTAGAAAAAAGGGAAAAGAAGAAATATGCAGAATAATGAAATTATCATCTTTTTATCGTGCTACTTTCAATGTAAGTTAAAAGATTACAAAAGCTTGTGGGATAACCTTTCTTCTATATATAAATGTAGATATTTAGTATTTATAGGCAATCCATTCTCAAATCATATGCTTAAACATTTATACACACCTGAGACACAAATGGGTGTCCTAATGCCTTGCATGCTCTAACATTAGTCTTCAGAATATTTGCTAGCTGCTTCACAACATCTGGGTCTTTCAATATGTCAACATTCTGAAAAGTAAAATAAAAATCAACCTTAACATATCGCTACAAAAGTAAAAGCTTACATTCAAATTTAAAATAAGCCCCAAATCAACTAGATTGTTTCAGGTACAATGATATACATAACCAATATGAGACTTTACAATAAACAAGAGCCAAATGAAGATCTTTCTTCCTCAGCTCAGGCTGGGGTTTCTGAATGTGCGTGGATGTAAACAGGATGAGAGGGAGGGATAGAAGGATGCTATGTTTGATGAAAGGAATGACGATATTTTAGCTCTGAGTGTATCAAATTAAAGGGCAAGAGGCAAAATGGTTCAGAAATGTTCAGGGAATAAATTCTGGGGTTAGCTAGATGATGAGCATGAAGAAGGATGGTGGTGGTACCTTTGACAAAGGAGCACCTTTGGGACTGGAGTAACCTTTAAACCTACAAAAACAATTACTGTGTCCCCCAGCAGGACCCTTCACACAACTGTATTTCACAATTTTCAAAAATAATTCAGAAAAATATTCTCATCTTATCAATCAATAAAAAATTTAAAGAAGCGAGAAGGAGCACAGCCTTAGGTGAAGGAGCCTCATGAAAGAGATCCTGGGTTCTGGGATAATTTTTTTCATACTAGTTTGCATTTTTCTGCATTAGTGAGGTAACTTTAAATAAAGAACAGGCCTAATTCGCTCACGTCCATTCTCTTGCTGTCGTTTGTAATGCACTAAAACCAAAGCCCCCTATCCACAACCAAGCTGCTTCATATGCCTGGTTCAGTCCACTGACAGCATACTGCCCCCTGTACACCATATCACTCTAATTGACTCTATCCTGTGCATGCCTTTCTACCTTATGCATGTTCAAGCCCTGAGTAATCTAACCTTCCATCTCCAATATGTTCTTCACTTTCTCCTTGTCCCCTTCACTTATGACATTTATCCTCTCTGTCAACCTCTCCTCATTCATTAATTCCATATGTTCAAACCATTGCAGCACATCTTCTTCAGTACTCTCAACCATACTCTTTTCATTACCACACCTCTCTCTTACCCTTTTATCACTTATTTGATCAATCCTCTTCACAATAAACACTGTTTTCAAACATTTCATTTCCAACACATCCACCCTCCTCCCTACATGCTGATCTAGAGCCTGTGTCTTGCACCCATACAACATGGGACTACTACTACACCTTCAAACACACCCATTTTTGCCTAACCAGACTGCAAGTGCTCTTTACACATTCCTCAATGCTCCCAAAACAGTTGCTCCCTCACCTATCCCATGACTCACCTCCACTTTCATGGTTCCATTTATTGCCATGTCCACTAAAAGGTATTTAAAACACTGGACTTCCACCAAGTCTTCTCCATTCAAACTCACACCTCAACTACCCTTTCTCTCTGCATGATAAAGCTAATATAATTGCTTTTATTCACATTCAATCTCAACTTCCTCCTTTCACATAATCTCCCTAGCTCATACACAACTTTCTGCAGTTTCTCTTTTGAGCCTGTCACTAGTGTCATGTTATCAGCAAACAACTGACTCATTTCCTAGGACCCCTCACCCTTTACAGACTGCATACATGCCTCTCACTCCAAAACCTTTGTATTTACCTCCCTGACCACCCCATCATAAACAAATTTGTACTACTTGCCTTTATATAGTGGCATTATACAGGCATTCTGCTAATCCTTAGAAAATAACTGCAATAGCATCCACTACAGCCGCCTTGCCACATTTCATTCAAGACCTTCACGACCTCTTTTCTTTTCACCACACCAGCTGTGATGAATCTCACACTTCATATACCTCCCCAATCCAGTCAAACTACATCTACCACCCTATTATGAAATAAATCAAACAATCTTTCCAAGTACTCACTTAATCTCCACTTCACCTCATCTCTGCTTGTAACCACTTTCCCATCTGTTCCCTTCATTTATGTTCTTATTTGTTCTCTTGTTTCTCTTACATTATTAATCTCCTTTCAAAATATTTTATCCTCCATGAAGTTTGGTGATACTCACTCCAACTTTCACTTGCCCTCTTTTTTCAGCTCCTGCCACTTTCTCTTGTACATCTCCAGCTCATCTTCACACCTGCTCTGTAAGTAATGTCTACAACTCTTTTCTTTTTCACTAGCAACCTAACTCTGCCATTCCATCACTCACTAACCTTTCTCACCTGCCCACCTCCCACATACCACACACTTCTCTTGCAAATGCCATCACTACTTCCCTAAACACCTCCCACTCCTCTAGTTTTGTTTATTCTCACCCTCTGCCATTCTCCTTCAATTTCTCCAGGCATCTCTTCCGACAAGTCTCTTTTCTGAAAGCCTCAACAAATCTTCACCCTCGCCACCATCAGGTAATGATCAGACATCTCATCTGCCCCTCTCTGCACACTAACTTCTAAGACTCTCTCTTTTGTACGCTTATCAATTAGTACACAATCCAATATAACCCTCTTACTATCTTTCCTACTCCATGTATACTTATGCCTGTCCCTCTTTTTAAACAAGGAACTCCCATTCATCAATCCTTTCTCAGAACATAACTTCACAAGCTGTTTGAAGTTTCTGTTAACATGATTGAATATCCAATGCTCCCCATATCAAACCCAAAACATCCACATAATTCAATTTCACATTCAAATTAACCAGCTGTAATACTCGATCTCTTGCATCAAATCTGCTGACACACTCACTCAGCTGCTCTCAAGACACTCATCTCTCTTCATCATCCTTCTTGTGGCAGACACTCATCTCTCTTCATCATCCTTCTTGTGGCCAGTTGCATACACATTAATCATCACCCACCTCTCCCAATCCATTTTCATTTCTATCCACAACAGTCTAGTGCTCACTTTCACACATTTCCACAGCAGAAGAGCTACCCCCTCCTTACTCTTATCCACTCAAACACAGATAAAGAAGTAAGAGACAATGTATTCAGTTGCTTTGCAGATTGAGTAAAGCAAGAGCGAGTGCTGAAGATCAAGACAAACTTCAATGTGATCTGAACAATATCTACAATTGGGTACATGAGTACATAATGGAATTTAATGAAGAGAATTTTGAACATAGTCATGGACAGCTAACAGTTCTTCAATGCCTACATACCGAGGTCCTTCAGGAAAAGAAATAGAGTGAAGCAAATGTCAGAGATCTGGGTACAGTTATCAGTGAAATATTTGAATTCAAGGAACATTTAGAAAAGATGGTGCTTTCACACCAAGTAATGAGTGGAATGTTATTGAGAACACTTGCAACAAGGGATAGACACTTAATGACAATAATGCTTAATGTACATATAAGAAGTAAATCTGAATACTGTTGTGGTGTATGGTTATGAATAAAGCAGAATGAATCAAGTAAGATAGGGAGAATACAGAAGTATTTCACAAACAAATGGAACTGAGCCTGAGCATATGAATCATCATGGTTGATGAAAAGCACTAGAGCTTTACAGTCTCGAACTATGGAGAGAGAGAGATGTGTGATAATATATGCTTGGCAAAAAATAAAGGAGATAAAGAAAAGAGAAAAGGAGTCAAAAGCCTTGCATAAGCTGAAATGTGGCAAGGCTGCTGGATCGATGGTACTGCAAATGATTTCTTTAAAAAAGGGGATGACAGTGTTTTTAGGATTTTTGATGCACGTATGGATCAAGGTGATGTGCCTGAGGGTGAGTAGAATGCATGTATAGTGCCGTCATATAAATGCAAGAGACACAAACATGAATGTTTGATTGAATTAGAATTTTAAGTTTGTGGAATGTACCTAGTAAATTGTATGAGAGTGGTGACTGAGAGGGTGGTAGCATGGACAGAGCATCAGACTGGGCAGGAACGATGTGGTTTTAGGAATGGTAGAAGATGTATGAACCAGGTCTTTACGTCACAGAATACATGCGAGAAATATTTAGAGAAAACTATTTAAAGAAAGCATATTGACAGAGACACTCTGTGGAAGAGGCAATGAATAAATGGTGTAGAGGAAAAGCTACCGCAAGCAGTGAAAGAAAATTTATCAAGAGAGTAAGGTGTGTAAGTGAATAGGTAGAGAGGAGGGTAAGCAGTTTCAAGTGAAAGTTGGTCTGCAGCGTGGAACTGTAATATCATGTCTGTTTAATCTGTTAATGGGAGGTGTGATGAGGAAGGTTAATGCACTAATGCTACTAAAGTGTTTGGGAATATATTATGAGGATGACATTTTAAATATACCTATCAGTATCACATTACATCAAATTCATATTAAAAAAACTATATAACTGATCAAACATAATAAAAATATTAACTAACCCGTGATGCCTGGTTAATGATCTCATCCCAAACTTGATTGGGAAGCATCATGTATTTTTCTATGAGGTGTTCTTGGACAACCTGGTCAGTCTGTGCACTAATCATGTAACCAACTGCTTCATAAAAGGTGTGAACCTGCAGGAAAACACACTTCATTACCAAGATGAAATAAATACAAAAAATATACGAACAATGTAATCACTATAAGTTCTTTTTTTTTCACACGTTTACTATTTTCAACATAGCAATGTCGCACCAGGAACATATATACATACATACACACACACACATATATATATATATATATATATATATATATATATATATATATATATATATACATACATATCATAAATGAGTTGGCCTTGATTAGGGCCTCAGCTGCCCTTACCGTCTCAGCTAACATTAAAAAAATGTATATTCTCTTTCTAATTTCTTGTCCCTCTTCATATGTCCAAACCATTTCAGCACATCCTTTCAACAGTACTCACCCACCTTATGATTCACTTCCACTTCCATGGTTTTGTTTGCTGCCATTTGCACACCCTGGTATGTAAAACACTTTACATCCCCCAGTTTTTCTCCATTCAAACTCACACCCCAAGTAACCATTCCCTTTACCCTGCTAAACCTAACAACCTTGCTTTTATTTATTTCCCACACTCTTCCAAATTCATTCACCAATCTCCTTAGTTTCTCACTTGAATCTACTGCCAATGTTGTGTCATCAGCAAACATCAACTGACTCACTTCTCATGCCCCCTCATCACCTACAGACTGCATACTTGCCCCTCTCTCCAAGACTTTTGCATATACCTCCCTCACCCCTAAACAAATTTAATAGCCATGGTAACATTGCAGACCAGCCTTCACTTGGAACCACTCACTCTCCTCTCTTCTTACTCATATACATGCTTTACACCCTAGATAACAACTTTCACTGCTTCTGGAAGCTTTCTTGCTGCACTGAATATTCTTAAGACCTTCCACAAGGTATCTCTGTCAACTGTATCATATGCTTCCCCAGATCCTTTTATGCCACATACAAATCCTTCTGTTTCTATAATTATTTCTCACACACATTCTTTAAAGCAGACTCCTCATCCATACATCCTCTGCTACTTCTGAAATCACACTGTTCCTCTACAGTCTGATGCTTTGTACATGCTTTAACCCTCTCAGTCACTACTCTTCCGTACAACTCACCAGGTACACTCAACTAACTTATACCTATGTTGTCTGAACACTTACCTTCGTCTCCCTTGCCTTTATACAGTGGCACTATACATGCATTCCACCAATCCTTAGGCACTTCACTATGATCAGTACACACATTGAAAATCCGAACTAACGAATTAGCAGCACAGTTACCCCCTTTCTTTAGAAATTCAGTTGCAGTACCATCCACTCCAGCTACCTTGCCACGTTTCATCTTATGCAAGGCCTTCACCATTTCTTTTCTCATCTCCAAACCACTCTCCATGACTCTATCACTTCACATGCCACTCCATCCAGGATGCCCTACATAAACTACCTGTCATCAAACTCATTTAACAATCCTTCAAAGCACTAACTCCATATCCTCCTCACCTCATCACTTCCTGTTATTAATTCCCCATGTAACCCCTTTGCTGATGTTTCCAATTGTTTTCTTGTTTTTTGCACAGTATTTACCTCCTTCCAAAGATCTTATTCTCCCTGAAGTTTACTGTCATCTGCTCTCTTTTTCAACCCTTGGACCTTCCTCTTGGCCAATTTTTCTTATACATCCCCTAATCATTTGCACACTTCCCTGTAAGTACTGTCCATATACCTCTCTTTTCTCTTTCACCAGCAACTTCCCATCATCATCTCACCACTCACAACCCCTTCAAGTGTACCTTCCTCCCACTTTTTGCTAGCCATGAACATTTCTTGTCTGTGCCGGCACTGCTTCCCTATATACCTCCCATTCCTCACTCACTCCCCAAGGTTTCTTTACTCTTACCTTTTGCCATTCTACATTCAATCTCTCTTGGCATTTCTTCAAACAAGTTTCTTTTCCAAGCTCACTCTACTTTCACCACTCTCTTTTCACCCATGATATTCACTCTTTTTTAAATACCTCAGCAACTTTACACCCTCACCTCCACAAGGTAATGACCAAACATCCCATCGGCTGCCCCTCACAGAACATTCACATCCAGAAGCCTGTCTTTTGTACACTTACCAATTAGTATGTAATCTAATAATGCCTCCTAGGCATCTTCCCTATTCACATACATACCTATTGTGTATGTCCCTCTTTTTAAACTAGGTATTGCTAATCACCAGTCCTTTTCCAGCACACAACTCCGTAAGTTGTTCACTTTCATCCACACTGCTGAATTCCCCATGTTCCCCAATTATATTCTCAATTTTCACATGACTCACCTTTGCATTTAAATCACCCATCACTGATACCTGGTCTCTTGCAGCAAACTGCTGACATGCTCTTTTAGTTGCTCGTACATTCTTTCTTCTCATGGACAGTTGCATAAACATTAATAACCACCCATCTCTTGCAATTCATTTTTATATTTACCTAAGTCACTCTTGATCTCACTTTCTTGCACTTAAAAACACTCCCACTACTCCTGCTTCAGCAGTAGTGCTACCCTTTCCTTTGTTCTTGCCCTCACATCAACTCCTGACTTTACTCCTAAGACATTTTCAAACCATTCTTCCCGAATCCTGTTGAAATTTGTTTCACTTAGACCCAGCACATCCAGGTTCTTTTCCTCAAACATAGTATCTGTCTCTCCTTTCTTCTCATCTTGCTTACATCCACACACATTCAGACACCTCAGCGTGAGCCTTTGAGGAGGATGAGCACTCCCTGTTTGGCTCCTTCAGCTCCATCTTTTAGAAATTGAAATAGAAGATGGGGAAAGGATCCTAGCCCTCTGTTCCTGCCCCTTCAGTTGTCTTCTGCAACAACAGGGAATTTGGAGATAGAACTTTTTCTCCCCTATCCTATATAGAAGGTGAATAAAGGGAGCAGGAGTGGCAGCTGGAAACACCCTCTTCTTGTATTTCAATTTCTAAAGGAGGAAACAGATGGAGTTAAGCAGGAAGTGCTCATCCTCCTCAAAGGCTTAGCCTAAGGTACCTAAATGTGTGTGGATGTAACCAAGATGAGAAGAAAGGAGAGACAGTTAGTATGTTTAAGAGAAGAAACTTAGATATTCTGGATCTGAGTGAAACAAAGCTCAAGGGCAAAGGGAAAGAATGGTCTGGAAATATCTTAGGAGTAAGGTCTGGGTTGGATGAGAGGATGAGAGCTATGGAAGGAGCACTGCTTTTGAAGCTGTTGTGAGAGTGTGTGAAAGAGTGTAAGAAAGTAAATTCTAGACTGATGTGGATAGAAATGAAAGTGGATGGCATGAGATAGCTAATTAATAGTGCTTATGAACCTGGCCATGAGAAGAAAGATCATGAGAGGCAAGTGTTTTGGGAGCAGATGAATAAGTGTGTCAGCAGTTTTGATGTAAGAGGTCAGGTATTGGTGATGGATGATTTGAATGTGAAGGTGAGTAATGTGGCAGTTGAGAGTATAATTGAGAGGCATAGGGTATTCAGTATTTTGAATGGAAATGGGGAACAGCTTGTGGAGCTGTGTCCTGAAAAAGGACTGGTGACTGGGAATACCATGTTTAAAAAGAGGGACATACACAAGTACGTGTATGTGAATAGGAGAGATGCTCAGTGGGCATTATTGGATTACATATTGATTGATAAATGTGTAAACGAGAGACTTTTGGATGTAAATGTGCTGAGAGGGGTAGCTGGAGAGATGTTTGATCATTTTCTTGTGGAAACGAGGATGAAGATTTGTAAAGGTTTTTGGAAAAGAGGAAACATGGTCGGTGAGAAGAGTGGTGAGTAAGTGAGCTTAGAAAAGAGACGTGAAATACCAGGAGAGATTGAGTAAAATGACTAAAGGTGAGAGAAAGTGGAGCATGGTAAGTGGGTAAGGAATGGGAGGTATTTAAGAAAGCAGTGATGCCATGTGCAAGAGATGCATGTGGCATGCAAAAGGAGGGAGAAGGGCAGATTAGAAAGGGTAGTGAGTGGTGGAATGAAGAAGTAAAGTTGCCAGTGAAAGAAAAAAGAGAGGCATTTGGGGATGTACTTGAAGGGAAGGAGTACAAATGGTTGGGGGATGTATAAGAGAAAGCAGCAGGAGGTCAAGAGTGTTAAAAAAAGGGGACAAATGAAATTTAGGTTGAGGGAGTATCAGTAAAATTTACGGTGAATGAGATGTTTTGGAAGGAGGTTAATAATATGTGAAAAATAAGAGAACAAATTGGAACTTTGTTGAAGGGTGCAAAAGGGGAAGTGGTAACAGGTAGTGATGAAGTGAAGAGGAGATGGCGTGTATATTTTGAAGGGCTGTTGAATGTGTATGATGATAGGATGGCAAATGTAGGGTGTTTGGGTCGGTGTGGTGTGTGAAGTGGAGAGTGGTTTGGTGAAGAGAGGTAGTGAAAGCTTTAAGAAGGATGAAATGCATCAAGGTGGCTGGAGTGGATGGTATTGCTCTTAAGTTGACTGAAAAAGGGAGTGACTGTGTCGTTGATTAGCTAGTTAGGATTTTCATTGTATGGATGGCTCATTGTGAAGTGCCTGAGCATTGGCGGAATGCATGTACAGTGCCATTGTTTAAAGGTGAAGGGGATAAAAATGAGTGTTCAAACTACAGAGTTATAGGTTTGTTAAGTGCACCTGGTAAATTGTATGGGATAGTAGTGATTGGGACAGAGCATCAATTAGGGAGGAACGTTGTTGTATCAGATGTGGTGGATGTGTGGATCAGGTGTTTGTGTTGAAGAATGTGTGTGAGAAATACTTAGAGAAATGGATGGACTTGTATATGGTATTTATGGATCTGGAGAATGCATATAATAGGGTTGATAGAAATGCTGTTTGGAAGATCTTAAGAATATATAGTGTGTTAGGAAACCTGCTAGATGCAGTGACAAGTTTTTATTAAGGATGTAAGGCATATGTACGAGAAGGAAGAGAGGAGAATGAATGGCCCAAGTGAAGGTTGGTCTGTGACAGGGGTGTGTGATGTTACCATGGTTGTTTAATTCGTTTATCTTGAGGGAGGCAAATGCAAGAGTCTTGGAAAGAGGGGTGAGTATGCACTGTGTAGGGAATGAGAAGGCCTGGGAAGTGAGTCAGTTGTTGTTTGCTGATGATATAGCACTGGAAGTAAATTCAAATGTGGAACTGCAAAAGTTGGTGAGTTGAGTTTCGAAGGGTGTGTGAAAATAGGAAGTTGAGAGTAAATATGAAAAAAGTAAAGTTATTAGGTTTAGCAAGCTTGAGGAACTGGTTAGGTAGGGTGTAAGTATGAATGTAGAAAAACTGGAGGAAGTGAAATGTTTTAGATACCTGAGAGTGGACATGGCAGTGAATGGAACCATGGAAACAGAAGTGAGTCATAGGGTAGGTGTGGGGGTGAAGGTTTTGGGATCACTAAAGAATGTGTGGAAAAAGAAATCATTATCTGGGAAGGCAAATATGGGTACGTTTTAAGGAGTAGTCCTAACAATATTATGTGGTTGCGATGCATGGGCTATAGATAAGACTGCGGAGGAGGATGAATGTATTGGAAATGAAATGTTTGAGGACAGTATGCATGATAAGTAGTGATTTGATTGAGCAAGTAATGAATGGGTAAGAGAGATATGTGGTAATAAAAAGTGTTGTTGAGAGAGCTTAAGAGTATGTGCTGAAATAGTTTGATTATATGAAGAATGTGTATGAGGAAAGGTTGAGAAAATGGATATGTGTGTCAGAAATGGAGAACAAGAGAATGGGGAGACCAAATTGGAGATGGAAGGATGGAGTGAAAAAGATTTTAAGGAATCAGGGCCTGAACATGCAGGAGGGTGAAAGGCATGTAAGGGATAGACTGAATTGGAACGGTGTGGTATACTGAGGTTGATGTGCTGTCAGTGGACTGAACCAGGTCACGTGAAGCATCTGGGGTAAACCGTGGAATGGTTTGTGTGGCCTTTTTGAGGATAGGGAGCTGTGGTTTTGGTGCATTACACATGACAGCTAGAGAATGGATGTGAGTAGATGTGGCTGTTCTTCTGTTCCTGGCACTACATCATGAATGTGGGAAATGAAAATCAAGTTATAAAAAGAAAAACTTACATATTTACTTCCTCCCCAAGCAATCCCTAGTATCATTAAGAAGCTCCAGCAACACTCAGGAAGCTGGCCGCATCCACCACACAGGACCACATGTTAAAATGTGTTGTGATATTGTGTGTGTGCATCTATGTGTAGAGAGTACAGGGCAATTGAGGAGTAAGTGCTTGGTCTCTTCTTTTTGTTATTTGTATCTTGGGCTTGAAGGGTCTTGGGATATGATGAATTGGTATTTGTAGGGATATCCAGAGTGTAGACAGAAGAATGTGATGTGTTTGTCAAGGGAGTGATGATTCTGATATATATTGTTTTGGTAGGTTGGATTTTAAGACTGAGGTTTGAGTTGGGAGGTCAGTTGTTTAGTGCTTGCAATGATATTTCAGTGTGTGTTTTATGTGTTATGTTGGTTGGGTGTGGGGGAACCTGTAAATAGAGGTTACTGAAGTGTGAGGTAGGGTTAAACTGTATATATAATTCAGTTTCTAAAAGAAGGAACAGAAGGAGTCAAGCCAGGAGAGCTCATCCTCCTTGAATGCTCAGGCTGGAATATCTTAAGATGTATGTTGATATAACTAACATGAGAAGAAAGGAGAGATAGGTAATATGTTTGAGGAAAGATACCTGGTTGTCCTGGCTCTCAGTGAAACAACACTCAAGGGTAAAAGGAAAGAATGGTTAAGAAATATCTTAGGTGGATAGTCAGGGGTTGATGAGAGGCTAGGAGCAAAGGAAGAAGTAGCACAACTCGTGAGGTAGTTGTGAAAGTGTGGGATAGAGTGTGAGAAAGTAAATTCTGGATTGATATGGGTAAAAATGAAAGTGGATGGTGAGATATGGTTGATAATTATTAAGCATATGCACCTGGCCATGAAAAGAAAGATCATGAGAGCTAAGCATTTTGGAAGTAGCTGAGTGAGGGTGTTAGTAGTTTTGATGTAAGATGCTGGATATCAGTGATAAGTGATATATGTGCAAAGGTGAGTAATGTGGCAGTTGAGGGTATAATTAGGGGGCATGGGGTAGTCAGTGTTATGAATGGAAATAATGAACAGCTTGTAGAGTTGGATGCTAAAAAGGACTGGAGATTGAGAATACTTAGTTTAAAAAGAGGGACATGCACATGTATATGTATGTGAGTAGGAGAAATGGTCAGCGGGCATTATTGGATTATGTATTATTTGATTGGTGTGTAAAAGAAAGACTTTTGGATATAGATGTGCTGAAAGGGGCAGCTGGTGGTATGTCTGATCACTGTCTAGTGGAGGTGAGGGTGAAGGTTTGTAGAGGTTTTTGGCAAAGAAGAAACAATATGGGGGGGAAGAGAGTGGTGAGAGTAAATGAGCTTGGAAAAGCTGGCTGCTTGTGTGCCCCCACTACTAGCTAGATCATGCAATACCCAGCATGCTGCTGCATCACATGATTATTGTGTGGCCATCGGCATCTCAGATGTGTGCCATTTTAATAACTGTTTCTTTCCCTACAAGTTACAGGTTTGGAACTCTCTACCTTCTCATGTCTTTCCCAATAACTGTGACCTGGTACATTTCAAAAGACAGGTCTTTCACTTTCTCAAGAATTTGTAGATAACTTCCTTTGTCTTTTTTTTTCCATTTGTTGATTCACTCTATATTTCAATTGGGGCCCAGCCTTGATGTGAACTTTTGTCTGTGAGTGGAGCCTTCATCATATAGAAATAAAATATGAAGAAATAGCAGGAGAGATTGAGTGTAGAATGTCATAAGGTGAAAGTAAATGAAGCAAGGGAAGTAGTTGAGGAATGGAAGGTATTAAGGAAAGCTGTGATGGAATATACAAGAGTTGCATTTGGCAAGTGAAAAGTGGGAGGCAAATTAGAAAGGGTAGTGAATGGTGGAATGAAGAAGTAAAGTTGCTAGTGAAAGAGCAAAGAGAGGCATTTGGGCAGGACTTAGAGGTAAGGAGTGCTCTTGATTAGGGGATGTATAAGAGAAAGTGGCAGGAGGTCTAGAGGAAGGTGCAGGGGTTGAAGAAGAGGGCAAATGGGAGCTGGGATGAGCGACTGTCAATAAATGTTAGGGAGAATAAGAGGCAGTAAACTTTAGGGAGAATAAGAAGATATTTTGGAAGGAGGTAAATACTGTAAGAAAAACGAGAAAACAAATATGAACATTGGTGAAGGGGGCAAAAGGGAAAGTGATAACAGGTAGTGATAAAGTGAGGAGTAGATGGAGTGAGTATTTTTAAGCACTGTTGAATGTGTTTCATGATAGATGTACGGCGTTTGGGTCAGGGTGGTATGTGAAGTGAGAGAGTCATGGAGAGTGGTTTGGTGAAGAGAGAAGAGGTGGTGAAAGCCTTGTGTTAGATGAAATTTGGCAAGGTGGTTGCAACCAGAGTGTATGGTATTGCTGTAGAATTTATTAAGAAAGAGGTTGACTGTGTTTTTGATTGGGTGGTTAGGATTTTTGGTATATGTATGCATCATGGTGAGGTGCCTGAGGATTGGTGGAATGCACTTAGTGCAATTGTATAAAGGCAAGGGAGATAAACGTCAATGTTCCATCTACAGATGTTGAGTATACCTGGTCAGTTGTATTGGAGGGTACTTATTGAGAGGATGAAGGCATGTAGAGAGCATCAGATTGGGGAGGAGCAGTGTGGTTTCAGAAGTAGTAGAGGATGTGAGGATCAGTTGGTTGCTTTAAAGAATGTTTGTGAGAAATAACTACAGAAACAAGTGGATTTGTACATGGCATTTATTGGATCTGGAGATGGCATTTGATAGAGTTGATAGATGTGCCTTGTGCAAGGTCTGAAGAATATATGGGTGGGAGGAAAGCTGTTAGAAGCAGTAAAAAGTTTGTTTTCATCAAGGATGTAAGGCATGTGCACAAGTAGGAAGAGAGGAAAGAGAATGGTTTGAAATGAAGGTTGGTTTGTGGCAAGGGTATGTGATGTCACCATGATTGTTGAAATTGTAAATGGATCGGGTGGTGAGGGAGGTAAATGCGAAAGTCTCAGAGAGAGGGGTGAGTATGCAGTCTAAGGGGGATGAGAGGACCTGGGAAGTGAGTCATTTGTTGTTTGCTGATGATACAACGCTGATGGATTCAAATGAGAAATTGCAGAAGTTGATGACTGAGTTTGGAGGAGTGTGAAAGGAGAAAGTTGAGAGTGAATGGGAACAAAAGCAAGGTTGTGAGGTTCAGCAGGGTCAAGGGACAGTTTTGTTGGGATGTGAGTTTGAATGGAGAAAAATTGGGGAAGTGAAATGTTTAAGCACCTGGGAGTGGACATGGCAGCAAATGGAACCATGGAAATGAAACTGATTTATACGTTTGAGGAGGGGATGATTGTTCTGGAGTGCTTAGGAATATGTGGAAAGAGAAAATATTATCTGGGAAGGCAAAAATGACTATGTTTGAAGGAATAGTAGTCTCAATAGTATTGTATGGGTGCAAGGCATGGGCTATACATAAGGCTGGGCAGACGAGGAGGATGTGCTATAAATGAAATGTTTGAAGACAATATATGTTTTGAGGTGGTTTTATTGAGTAAGTCATAAAAGGGTAAGAGAGGTATGTAATAAGAAAGGTGTAGTTCAGAGAGAATAAGAGGGTATGCTGAACTAGTTTGGACATATGGAGAGAATGGGTGAGGAAAGGTTGACTCTCTTCTCTTCATACTCATACACATGCCTTACACCCTTGATGAAAACTTCTCACTGCTTCTAGTAGCTTACCTCCCACACCTATATTCTTAAGACCTTTCACAAAGCATCTCTGTCAGTCATATCATAAGTCCTCTCCAGATCCATAAAATGCTACACGCAAATCCATTTATATTTCTTTGTATTTCTCACACACATTCTTCAAACACCTGATCTACACATCCTCTATTCTGAAACCACACTGCTCCTCCCCAGTCTGATGCTGTGTACATGCCTTTACCCTCTTAATCAATACCCTCCTATACAACTTACCTGGTATAATTAAAAACTTACACCTCTGTAGTTTGAACACTCACCTCTATCCCCTTTGCCTTAGTACAATGGAACTATGAATGCATTCTGCCAAACCTCAGGCACTTCACCATGATCCATATATACATTGAATATCCTTACCAACCAGTCAACAAGTCACCTCCTTTCTTAATAAATTCAACTTCATTATCATCCATTCCTGCCACCTTCATGCGTTTCATCTTCCACAAGGCTTTCATCACCTCTTCTATCTTTACTAAACCACTCTCCATGACTGTCTTAATTCAAATACTACCCCGACCAAAACACCCTATCATCAAGCACATTTAACAGTTCTTCAAAATACTCACTCCATCTCCTCTCAGTTCATTACTACCTGTTATCATTTACCCCTTTTGCCCCCTTCACTGATGTTCCCATTTGTTATATTGTCTTTCACACATTATTTACCTCCTTCCAAAACATCTTTTTATTCTCCCTAAAGTTTAATGATACTCTCTCACCCTTATTCTTATTTGCCCTCTTTCTGAACCCCTGCACCTTCCTCTTGGCCTCCTGCCACTTTCTTTTGTACATCTCCCAATCATTTGCGCTTCTTCCTTGTAAGTACCGCCCAAATGCCTTTCTTTTCCCTTTTGCTAGCAACATTACTTCATCTCACCACTTGCTACCCTTTATAATCTGCCCACCTTCCACCTTTCGCATGCCACATGCATCTCTAGCACATGCCATCTTTGCTTCTGGAAATACTTCTTATTCCTCATCCACTCCCTTCACTTCATTTGCTCTAACCATTTTCCATTTTACACTCAATCTCTTATGATATTTCTTCACATGGGTCTGCTTTCCAAGCTCATTTACTCTCTACACTCTTGTCTCTAACATTGGTTCCTCTTTTTTGAAAACCTCTACAAATCTTCACCTTGGCCTCCACAAGATAGTGATCAGACATCCTACCAGCTGCCCCTCTCAGTGCATTTTCATCCAAAAGTCTGTCCTTTTCATGCTTATCAATTAATACATAATCTAATAATTCCCTTTGACCATCTCTCTTACTCACATACATATACTTGTGTATAGCTCTCTTTTAAATCAGATATTTCCAATCCCCAGTCTTTTATCAGCACACAACTCCACAAGCTCTTCACCATTTCCATTCATAATTGGAAACCCCACATTATGGGAATAGCTAAGGCTGCCTCTAAGAAACTGGGTGTCCTTTTTAGATGTCGTGACTTTTTCTCTGCTGAACAGTTGCTCCGTTTATACAAGGGATTGATTCATCCTTGTATGGAGTACTACTCTCACATTTGGGTTGGTTCTAGCTCTCTTTCCTTACTTGACAGAGTTAGAGTCGAAAGCAATCCGACTTATAAACTGTCCCAGGCTAACTTCCAAACTTGACCTGCTTGCCCTACACCACAATGTTGGTTCACTTTCCGTTTTCTATCGGTATTACTTTGGCTTTTGCTCCCAAGAGCTGGCTGCTTGTGTGCCCTCATCACTAATTAGACCACAGAATACTCGGCAAGCTGCTGCGTCACATGATTATTGTGTGGCCATCGGTAACTCAAGGGTGTGCCATTTTGTTAACTGCTCCTTTCCCTACACGCCAAAGCTTTGGAACTCTCTACCTTCTCATGTCTTTCCCAATAACTATGACCTGGCTCATTTCAAGAGACATGTTTTT
>JAYMFT010413859.1:0-18065 GCA_038088735.1 Panulirus argus | reverse complement strand
ATAGCATTATTGGGATGGCCTTGATTAGGGCCTTAGCTGCCTGTGTTGTCTCAGCTAAAAGAGAGAGAGAGAGAGAGAGAAGGGGGGGGGGCAAAAACAAGAAGGAGAGTTACAGTATTGCTGAACTTGGGAAAGAATAAGAAAATGACTTGGAAGGAATATATTTGTATAATGAGAATAGTGAGTTTGTTTGGGGTGGTTTTGCATGTCCTGCACTGTTTGTTGGTTGTTTGAGCTGCGAGTGTGTGTGTTTAGTTGAGTGCTTTGAGTTGTTACATTATTATCACTACTGATATAATTATCATAAATATCATTACCACTATCATTATCAATTTTACTATCCCAGTAATTTAAAGGCAGATGTATATGCAGCTTTTTCTGTAATGTGGGGTTTCCAAGATAAGAGTGGGTGCTCCAGTAATACCATGTTTGTTCACAAAGTTAACAGGTGAAATTGCAGAACAGTCGAAGGAGAGAGGAAAGTTGAGGAAACTTTGATAAAGAAATGGGCAGAAACCAGGTCCTCGATGCATGCAACAGATGTACTGATGATGGAATAAGTGCAAACACCTTTGAACCAGAATCATGAGTGGAGATTATAACTGGATATGAGAAAGGGGTAAGTGGAACATCATTACACAACTGGGTCTAAGAGAGAAGTAAGATATTAGGAGAGGTACTATACAGATGATGTTCAATTGAAGAAAGGTTATAGAGAAACCTTAGATTTTGGTATAGTGAATAAAAAGAGGCAGATATATCAAAGTGGGAAAGGTCATGGAAGGGGCCAGTACTACAATTATTTGAGCCCTCCCTCTCACTGAAAGTCGAGTCAGGTGGGAACACAGACATTCTTAGCACCCAATGGTGCCAGGACTTGGAGCCACAGGTTTGTTGGACTATACTTTCACCACGCTCTTCCTACTCTTATCATTTCCTTTTCCTGAAAGTCTTGACAAACTTTAAATTCCACCAGGAAGTGATCAGACACCCAACCAGGTGCCTCTCTCTGCAAACTTATATCTAAAAGTCTCTCTGTAGCAAGCACATCAATTACTACATAATCCAATACTAACCACTCACCATTATCCCCCTCACCCACATACACATATTTATATCACTCTTTTTAACCTAGGTATTCCCATCACCAGTCCTTTTTCAGAACACACCTCCAAAAGCATTTACTATTTCCATTCACTATAGGTACCCAATGCCTCCCAATTCTACCCTCTACTGCCAAAATATCCACTCATATTCAAATCATCCATCACTATTACTCTATCCCTCTCATCAAAAATACTGCCACACCCACTCTGCTTCTCCCAAACACTCGCCTTTCTTCCTCACTCTGACTGTTCCAGTGCATAGGCACTAATAATCACCAGCCTCTCAATCCTTTTTCATTTTCACCATTGTCAATTTGGGGGTCATTCCTTACATACTCTCACACATTTCCACAACTACTTCATCATGTAAGCCATCCCTTCCTTTCCTCTCATCCTCTCACTAACCCCACTTTATACATAAGACATTCCCAAACCATTCTTCCCCCTTCCCCTTGAGCTTAGTTTCATCCACAGCCAAAACATCCTGGTAACTCTCCCCAAACATATCATCTCTCTACCCCTTTTCATCCTGGTTACATCCATGTACATTCTGTCACCCCAGCATGAGCCTTTGAGGATATGCACTCCTCACCTGGCTCCTTCATTTCCATCTCTTAGAACTTGAAGTACTTGAAGGAGACGATTTCCAGCCCTCCTCTCCCACCCCTTTGAGTCACCTTCAACAAACAGGGAATATGAGGGTGGTATTCTTTCTCCTTTCTCCCAATAACAACAATAATAATAGTAATAATAATAATAATAATAATAATAATAACAACAATAATAAACAATAGTAATGATAATTTTTACATACTTTATCTCTGTTTCCCATGTTAGCAAGGTAGCACTAGGAACAGATGAATAAAGGCCACATTTGCTCACATCCATTCTCTAGCTGTCACGTGCATTGCATTGAAACCATATCCCCGATTCACAATTAAGCCCCACAGACCTTTCTCTGGTTTCTCCTAGCTGCTTCACAAGCCCCAGTGCATTCCACAAAATTAGTTCTTATCCTGTGCACACCTTTCAGCTTCATGCATATTCAGGCCCTAATCTTTCAATCTTTTTCACTCCATCCTTTCATCTCCAATTTGGTCTCCCCTTTCTCTTACTCTTTTGACACATATTTCCTCTTTGGCAACTTCTCACTCATCTTCTACGTATGTCCAAATCATTTCATTATACCCTATTCATCTCTTTCAACCAAGCTCTTTTTATTACCATACCTCTCTCTCTTCCATACTTTCATTATTTACCCAATCAAATCACAATCTAAATGGACTTATCATGGCATGTGAAGCAGCCAGGTGGTCAACACTAACACCAATTATGATACAGAGGGTAGGCAAGCACTGACTGAGTTCTACAACCATTATGTTCCCTTACTTGCTCTATCAGTACAATACCGACACTTAGATTAGGCTTTCTTTGACTAATTGCTATTGTATAAATCTCATCCCTTCTTAAAGTTTACCCTCAGTATCTATACATCATATCCTGTTTTCTTACTGTTCACCACAAACACGACAGAATGAATATTCATAAGAGATGTGAGGTGATCAACAAACTGGTAAATGCTCTTGTAACTTTTGTACTGTCTTAATACAGAGTGCTTATAGTATATATTCCACTTACATTTACCTCCATTTGTGTACTTATGTGCACTTCATATAAAGCTACCTCTTATAAATAACATGAATGCATGAAAAAGTATCTGGGGTAGGGTGGGCTAAGACTCAGGAAAACTTCCCTATCTCTTAGAAGTCATATTGCTGGATAAAATATACATTATTTACCTAAGTACAATATTCTGTGCTTTATTCATTTAATTACTTAGATCAATACTATTCCTGCATTGTTCTGTGTGTTTCATGACATTTTAATAATTCTACTATTGTTTGAAAATTAGCTTTATAAATCTTCCCTATGAACATACTCCTCCCTTATCCCACTAAATCCTAGTATAAAATGGTATCTACCAACTGGGTTTTTCATTACATTTTGATTTTGTAAAGCAATTCCCTTATACTAGGGAAGACTAGATCTAAGCTGGATATCTTTAATTTTCTTGCATCATCATCATCTTAAATATTACTATTCTGTCAACCTATATCTTTGACGCTTGTTCCAATTGGAACCCCCTCAAAGGGGTGGCCACAGCAAGGGTCTCCATAACTAAAGAACTCCAGTGCCACTTCTTAGCCTTTAGTGCCTCACCCTTAACAGACTAATGGCAAAGGGCAAGTCTAATGTAGTGTTTGCAGAAGCTCCTACCTAGTGTTCCTAAATGACATTATTTACTTAAGTTTGATATTCTGTGCTTTATTCTTCATCTAAGTACTTAGATTAATAATGTACCTCAACTGTTCTGTGTTTCTTAACATTCTTATCACATGTCATTTGTACTTAGATTAATAATGTACCTCAACTGTTCTGTGTTTCTTAACATTCTAATCACATGTCATTTGTACTTAGATTAATAATGTACCTCAGCTGTTCTGTGTTTCTTAACATTCTAATAACACGTCATTTGAAAATTAGGTTTAGAAATCTCCCCACAGGGAACATAATCCCCCTTTATCTCAATAAATCCTACAGTAAGAAGTGATCCACCTTACAGGTTTTTCACTGTTCTGATTTCCTAAAGCACATCCCCATCATTAAGTGGAGATCAGATCTAAGTTGGATATCTATAGCCTTCTTTCATCATCTAATATCTACTAGCAATATCCTAATTAGTAAATGATGAAAATATAAACTAAACCCTGAAAAGTGTTTATCTATATTCACAAATACAAGCTCTCCCCTACTTACAACCTATGCGACTTAACCATCTATACATACGACTGGAAAAAAAAATATTAAAAATTATGTGTAAATTTAATAATTACACTTGGTTGTACATCCACCAGTACTAACGGCTGCATGTGTACGATAGTGAGTTAGATGATATCCCAGCATTGTGTACATCAAAGCATCTCTCTCTCATTTACCATTAATTGCAAGTTATTCAAGTGTATCTAACAAATGTTCGTGCTGGATTACACCATTTTTCTATTAAACCCCAAAGAAGTTGACAAGCAGAGGAAAAACCCATCAGAAGTTGATAGATTTGGCAAGATGCCGAGGAAGAAGTTCAATTTGGAATTGAAAATGAAGGTAATCACCCAATAAGAAGGGAAAAAAGTTAATCTAATTGCCTGTGATCTACAGTTGTCCCATTTAACAGTCTCCAAAATCTTAAAGAACAAAGAAAAAATATGTGAAGCAGTGAAAGGCTCTGTAAGTATGAGGTCTACGATAATAACAAAGCAATGACGAGGGTCCATCCATGAAACGGGTAAGTTGTTGATGCTGTGGATGGAAGATCAAATTCAAAAACGTGTATCACTAAGCTTACTAACAATTCTGGTGAAGGCTAAAAGTCTTTCCGAGACTCTGCAGGAGCGAGCGGGAGAGTATTACATCGAGAACTTTACAGCAAGTCATGGCTGCTTCAATAGATTTAAAAGAAGATATGGCTTGCACAATGTTCAAGTCACAGGTGAAGCTGCAAATGCTGACTAAGGAGCTGCCAAAAGGATGAAAAAATAAATCAAAGAATCTTTTTTTTATAATAAACCACAGAGTGAATTAAAAAAATGTCATTTCATAAAACTGGTTAAACAAAAATGAGATAATCACGATAGAACTTACACAACGTAAAAAATTGAAATGAAATATAAACTAATCTTAAATAAAAGGTAAAAGAAACTACAGAATCATATAATAAACCTTATTAATAAAAAACAAGATAATCATGATAGAAATTGAGTAGGATACCAGAATGCTGTACAGGTATACTAATTCTTCATGTCATACTGACATACGTCCAACCTGCATCCATTTCAAAATACAACCGGTAGGTCAGAGCGGAACTCGGATATATGTCAGGGAATGGCTATATATCAAATGAGACTGGAAGCATGACTGACTACACCGCCCATTGTTTTATGCACCAGTTAAAGAAAATTTGTGCCATATGATCGATATATTTAACCTTCTGCCATTTAACATTTTCCATGCATCCAGGATGCCAATGTAATGTGGTAATCAATCCTTACCTTAACCTCATATTGAATGCCACTGTGGCATCATGATAAATCCACACATTTACCTCATATTGGAAGACACTGTAACACCACATTGAAAACTAACAAAACCACATGAATATTACTATCATTTATATGCAGGGGCAACCCAACTTATGAGTTACATTCTTGTTAACGGAGCATCAGTCAAAATTTCCGCAACTAAAAATGCATATAATTCTACCCAAAATCCCATCACCCATAATAGTTGAGCCTCTCCTTCCTAGTTCATTTTCTCTGGTACTGCAGCAAGCAGGTGTCTGTCTTCTATTGATATTATTGTACACTGCACACTTTACTATGCTTGCCTACCAAACCTGCAACACTTATAACACACCACACTCCAGATTGCAACACAAACACACTTAAAACACCACCACATTCAGCACTAGAAATATGGGAAAGAAATTATTAACTACAAAACAGAAGCATGAGAAAGATTTATCAAACTCAAAAAAAATCCATTTACCTTAATGCTTAGACTCGCCACTCACTTTAACAATATGAAAATCAGCATGAGCCTTATATCTACTAAATCATCCATGACCGGTGATAAATTACTGTACTCTCCTTTAAAGTCTTCAAAGAGACTTCCCGCCTTCACTTGTGTCTCCATGAGACTAGGGGCACACAACAGTGACTCAGATCTTCAAATCACATACTTACTAATTTCTCAATCTCATTGATAATACCAGCCTGTTTCTTAATTATGACAGTTGATTTTAAGGTGCTGAACCTTTCATGTGTTCCTTAATGCCCTCACTGTCCTTCAAAATTGTGTTCGCTGATGAGATAGCCAGACTGAGCTCACATGTGATGGAAGAGTGCGTTTGCCCGCCTTTATGCTTCTTTATTATTTTCATTTTCATCTCAAGATCAATCAATATATGTTTGCAAGGTGGTCCTCCACTTTAATCATCGCCTGGTAGTTTTCTAGTTGTTATGAGTTAGAAATAAGCACGATATCTACATTAAAAGTCACTGAAAGTTACAAAACAATGTGGTAGATACGTGCATGGAATCACTGTAACAGCATCAATGTTTATTTAAGACATACCTTGGCAAGAGGCTGTTCACCTAATGCGTCCCTCCACTGTATTCCTCCACACATGCTACCTAACATTTCTATTACTAACAAATTTTTTTGTCTCAAAAAAATACTGTAATTGAGTTATGAGAAAATTTGCATAAAGTTAAATTTCTGTGAGTCAAGTCTTCCATAAATCAGGGAGCCTCTGTGTTTTGTCTGCACAATTGTCTTCATTAGTTTTAAACTTATAAACAAACAGTAAGTCACATGGGTGCAGAGAGGTTATCCAGGGAATTCAGTTTCCCACTGATAGCTGGTGCATGAACATGAATAATTTACAATGAAGCCCCATTGTGATGGATTAATTTGGGGTAAGTCAGTCCCTTATGAGGCCAAATTCCATTACATTCTGAATTTTCTCCCATGGGTAAGGAGCTCACAATATGTGGACTGTTACCTTACCTTACTCCCATGATGAGATTGTGATCTGTAGTTGATCCTAATGCATAGGAGGTGTTCAAGGAGCAAGAAAGACTACTCTGAATCAGAAGGAAATAGCTCTGGAATGACCTGAATCCTCTAATGATCAAATATGGGTTGTCCAAACTACCCCATCTCCCACATTCATGATGCTCATTTATTTTCAGCTTTTCTGTAATGCTGAGGTTTTCCCTGGATCTCTTAAAACATGCAACACAGATGGCACTCCTATCTGCTATCATTTAAGACAAAGAGACAAGATCTTTATTCCACAAAAAAACACTGCAACTGCATGAGAACATGGGCAACGAGCTTGTGTGCTTACCAAGCACACACTTGTCTCAGACTCCCAGGCATTACCCAAACAAGGCCTTGTTTCATCTTGAAATTTCTACCATATTCAAACTATCTTTCTATGGGTAAAGGTATTATAAATAATACTGTACCATTAAACTAATATAATTCATTGCAAAACTCCAAGTTTGTGAGCCAGAACACTGTTTCTTTGTGAAAGAAAAACAGCACAAAGGTAATGCACAACAGGCTGTCACATGTCCTAGTACCTAGAAATCAGGATTTTGGTCAGGAACTAGCAAATCATTCCATTACATCCCATGCCCAGCTCGATGGGCCCTCACCTTACCAGACTAAATCTGTAATGTAATGGACTTTCATGGGAATTTTTGTTAGATCAAATGGAGTCAAGAAACTCCATTTGAGGCCTAACAGTATATTAAAATCCATGAGAATGGAGATTTATGGTTCATTTACTAAAATCATATGGATACTACCATTTTCAATATATTTTCTTGGCACAGTTTCTCTTCATTAGGTTGTTAGCAAACTCATGAATTAGTGGTAATTATCATGTGGGTGGGAGAAGCTTACACAGCAGCCTCAATTTTCCAATGACCCTACTGCGTGACCATAAATATTTCACTTACACTGTACATACTTGTAACGTCATTTGGACACTCATTGTTTATATATTCTTTCTAAACAGTTCTCTTGAGTAGGCTTTTGACTAACTTATGAATAATTAACCATTTCGATATTAACAAAAAATATCCGAGAACATGGGAAGGGGAAGTAGAGTCAGCCAGCAAGGAAATATAAGTTTAATTTACATTCATTATTATAACAAATTTATACCATAAAGAATACTGGCTACGTATCTCCTGTGTGTCACAGAAGGGGACTAAGAGGAGCAGGAGAATGGGTCTGGAAATCTTTCCCTCCTATATTACATTCCAATACAAGAAACAGAAAAAGAGCCAAGTGAGGATTTTTTCCCTCTAAAATTTAGTCATCTGTTCTGAATGCTAACTTGTTCATGCAGGAAACGACGAGCATATGTGAAAAAATAATTAATGATACATTTTTTCTTCACAGTTCTTTTCAGTAGATTTTAACCTAACAGACTAATAACCATGCTGATAATCACAAACAAAATGGGAAAACTCACTAAAAACATAAGAGAACTTGCTTATGCTAGGCATCTCTCACAGCTGAGAAGACCATGTATTTGATCAGGTAGTAAACACTGACAGATACATACAAGGAAAAGCATTAATATGCATTAACATTAGTTAATATATAACATAGTTAAACATGGTTATGACTAGAATCATTATGGATCTTTATATTAACAATTAGGAGCCTTTGCAAACACTGCTCTAGAGTTGCCCTTTGCCAGTGGCCTGTTAAGGGTGAGAGACTATGAAGTGGCACAGAAGTTCACTAGTTAGGGGAAATCTATTGCCATGGACCATCTTAAGGGAGTTCCAGGAAGGAAAAGGCATCTGAGATATAGACAGATAGATACATTAACTAATAAATAACCTTGCCTCTCCCAGCTATGTCAATGTAGACAATACAAGGAATATACTGCTGAGTATGGAACATGTATGAATATACATACAATAATTCATACTGAAGGATACAAAGAATAAGTGAATGAAAACTTACAAAAATGAATAAATGTACAGTACAAAAACTCATGTTTAAGCTAACTGAATCTATTTATTGCTAAAATGAACAAGCAAACAAGAAACAAGAACAAGTTGGTAGTAAAAAGAGAACATGACACCTGCTCATGTGACACTTGATCAGCTGATCATAAACTTTTCATACAGATTCATACCATTCTCTTGGCTGTTGCAATAACACACACATTTAACCTTTAAAAGGATCACACCTGTATCATTTTCCCTGTTGGAAGGCTTTTGTACTTGTAAGGTTTCCATGCTAATTTACACTGGAAGATGTGCTTTATCAATATGTAAAGGTGCCTTATATAAACAACTATCATCAGCACCAGAAAAATATCTTAGGATGTCAGTTGCCCACATAATACACTACGATGTCTGACCCTGTGTGGACTCTATCCGTACTTGCAAAGTTCGCCTTCTCCCCCGCTCATTCAGACTGTAATGCACGCTTTATTGGCAGTTAGAGATCTTTATTTCACATGGAGCTAAAATTTGCACTGGGAAAGAATCCTACTGTTAGTTAACCATATACCAAGATGGAAGGAGGGTATGACCTTGACACACATGCCAAATTCAAATGTTTATGTTGCAACAAGTATAGCTAATTCACCAATTTTTTTGCTTCCCTTTTCTTAATATTTCCTATGAATCAATGTTACTAATCTTTATCTGAGACACATTAGTCCTAGGGACACCCCTATATCTTCAGGGTTCAGTCTCTTATGGGTTAACTTCCACTTATAGTGTACGAATCAACACTATAAATGCAAAAGTATCCTTCAGATTCACAGGAACAATCCCCCAGCAAGAGCTTACCACCAGAAGTGGACTACTGTTTTCTCTTAGCAATGGGGTAAGTCGGTTCTCTAGTTAAATGACTTTTTAATTATAGAATTGTATTATACTACATTTTACTAAATAAAATTAAAAAAACTTTCTGTATTTATGATTTTAAAGTCCCTAAACTGATGTTATGCTTTTGATAATGCTACCGATCCCTGTGTAATTTTTTTTCATACTTGTTCACTGTTTCCTGCAATAGTGAGGTAGTACCAGGAACAGACATGGAAAAGCCACATTTGCTTACATCCATTTTCCATCTGTCATGGGCAATGCACCAATACCACAGCCCCCTATCCACAACCAGGCCCCACAAATCCTCCATATGTAAATACATTTCTTTTAAACTTTTAAAACACAAAGAATATAAACAATTATAAGTTCAATTGTCATTCTTTAACACTGATTTTTTTTTTTTTTTTATTAATGCATAGCTTAGAATGATAGTAAAATCTAAGCTCTTACTGCAGTGTTCATAAATCCAGTTTACAGTCAGCAGCATCGCTGTAAGCAGAATGGTCTGTTTTGTCTTGTGTCTGCTTAACCATTCAAGCTATGGGGCAGTAGGATCAGTTTTCTTTCAATAACTGAACATACACAAGTTATGTAAGTTTGAAATAACTCCTTTTTGCAGGTTAATAATTGGCTTGATTTACAGTGATCCCACTCTAACAGACTAAGTGGGGGTTAGGGTGTTCCATTTGAAGCCAAATTCCATAACATGCCAAATTTTTCCACAGGACGTTTATCCCTAAAGGACCCTATCCGTACAAGTACAGTTTATGGTACTGAGACCTAAGCCATCCTTGTACAGACTGTCTTCTAACCCTTATCAAAATTTGAAGGAGCATTTTATTAGCATGTAGAGGTGACTCACATCACAAGCAAATGTAATTAGCAGAGAAAAAAATCCATTTTCATTCAAAATAGGAACCCACTGCCCATTATTACACCCTCAACTCCCAGATCAACCACTCTCGCATTCAAATCACCCTTCACTTTAATTCAGTCTCTCACATCAATATTGCCGGTGAAATCATTTATCTCCTCCCAAAACATGCACCTCTCTTCTTCACTCCTCTCATCACCAGGTATATAAGCACTAACAATCACCAACCTCTTGTAATCTAACTTTATTTTTACCCACAGAAGTCTAAGGCTCACTTCCTTACACCCTTTCACACAAACCTAAAATGCCTCCTTCAGCAAAAGTGCCATCCCCTCCTTTGCTTTTGTCCCCATGCTAACCCCACACATAACCCATAGGACATTCCTAAACTATTCATCCCCCTTCCAATTGAGTTTAGTTTCACTCAGAGCCAGATTATCCAGGTTCCCCTCCCCAAACTTACTACCAATCTCTCCCTTCCTCTCTTCTTTGTTACATCCAAGCACATTCAGACACTCTAGCATGAACCTACATGGAGGATGAGCACTTCTCACTTCACTCTTTCATCTGTATCATCTTTTAAAAACTGAAATACAAGAAAGGGATGGGTTTCTAGCCCTGCTCCTGCCCCTTTCATTTGCCTCTTATGATGTAGAGAATAGAAAGCTAGTATTGGGAAAACTCATCTTTAATCAGTACACACATCAAACCATCCTTTTATAAAGATCAAAAATGTTTCCAAGCAGCTAAAATCACCACATCACAATCAATTTCACTTTTTTTTCATAAAAGAAAAAAGTAACAAAGCAACTAAAATCACCCACATCACTCACTTTCACTTAGTTACAGAACATTAATAAAATTAATCTCAATTACTGTCATCGTCTTTTTTTCGTACTTGATTGCCATTTTCCACGTTAGTATGTTAGCACCAAGAACAGACAAAGAAAGGCCACATTCACTATCATCCACATTCTCAAGCAGTCAGGTGTAATGCAATGAAACCACAGCTCCCTATCCATAACCAGGCCCCAAAGACCTTTCCATGCTTTCCTCCAGATGCTTCACATGCCCTGGTGCAGTTCACTGACAACATGTTGACCCCAGATTACAAGCAACATACTTTCAAAGCTATAGACAACTGCACTAGAAGGTAATTATGATATCACAGGTATTTCTGAACCTTGGTTTGACATGAAAAATATACATTTCCTTTGCTGAATATGCAATTTCAGGGTATACTTTCCCTACTAGCGATAGGGAAAATAAATTGGTAGAGGTGTCTTAAACTTTGTTAAAGCTAATCTCAATCCTATGATGAAAAATGTTGTAGCCATTGATAATAATGACTTCATTTATGTAAATATCAGAGATATAGGCCCCCCTGCACAATCACTTGAGGTAGACAGAAGATTTTGTGATCAACTTGCAGAAATCTGTACTGAACACTATTCAATTTTAGTAGATCTTAACAAACCATCATCTAAGTGGGGGGATCCCATTCCAGTAGCTCTGGGTTCAGACTCTACCTAAATATGCTTAACAGTGTCCTAATCTAATTAGTTAAGAAACCTATTTGCAACAAGTACCGAGATCTACCTACAAGTGAGGATCTTGTTGATGGTTAAGTTGAAGAAAAGTTTGGTACCAGTGGTCCATGAAAAATTACTTTTGAAGTAACTTGCAACACTACATATAATGTTGGTCAACATGAAAATCATGAAAAAATGACAGATTCTAGATACCAGACTTTAATAACCCTTGCATTGCACTTCGCACGGCAAATCTAGGATGATCTAGTCTATGTAAACAACATGAACATAGCTTGAAAAAGCTTCCATAAAACTTTCAAAGCAGTAGAGAATACATATGTGCCAATAGGTAGGAGAGGGTCTGTTTCTAAAACGTAGCAAAAATGGTGGAACAATAAAATAAAGAGCCTGTTGTCTTAGAAAGTACAACAAAGGAAAACAAAAGGGACCAAAAAGCAACATGGCAAAATAAATTATGTAAATTTCTGTAAAGAAACTAAGAGACTTATGCGAGAAAGCTGAAGCCGAGGAAAAGTTTGGTACTAATGGTCAACAACAAATTACTTTTGAAGTAACTTGTAACATTATATATAATGTTGGTCAACACAAAAGTCACAAAAAAATGTCAGGCTGCAAACTTTAATGATCTTTGCATTGCACTTGACAGGCAAATCTAGGATGATCTGGGCAATGTAAGCAACATGAACATAGCTTGGAAAAGCTTCCGTAAAACTTTTAAAGCAGTAGAGTGACCATATGTACCAATAAGTAGCAGGCGATCTTTTTCTAAAACGTAACCAAAATGGTGGAACAATAAAATAAAGAAGTGCCAGTTGTCTAAGAAAGCACAGGAAAAAAAAAAGGGGGGGGGGGGGGCGCCCAAAGGAAATTATATAAATTTCAGTACAGAAACTAAGAGACTTATAATATGAAGCATATATTGCCTATAACATCAAAGGAAACCCTGAAGAATTTTATAGCTATGTTAGAAATACAAGTCATTACCCACTCAAGTGCTTCACTAATCATGGAAAAACAGTGACTTGGTTAAAAAGAAAACACTGCCATGGTAAAAATCTTGAATGATTTCATCTGCATCTACAACTGAAAACACAACATGTCCTGAGTCCAATATCATTGCTAAAAGAGGAAAAAGTAGGGCAACATACTGACATAAAGGTTAAAGAAATACTATCAACTATAAATGGAATAAAAGTAAATAAAAGAGAAGGTTCTAAAAATTTTCTCCAAGGACAATCGAAGAAGCACTAAATGAGATAATCAAGCCCTTGACTGCTCTATGCAATACATAACTTGCTAAGGGTAAGGTCCCAGAAGAATGGAAGTTTGCTCATGAATATTTAAAAAAGATATTAAGACAATGACTAGAAATTATCACTAATTAGCTTATGTGTATCTGGGAACCTTATGGACACTATTACATGGGATAAAATCTTACACCAATAAGAGAGCCACCACTTAGTAAACAATCATCAGGATGATTTCAGACCAGCATTTTACCTTGAATGAGATGTACTATTTCTTCAAGAAGACTTTCCACATGGAAAGCACTACTACAAATTTTAGTTTCATGCTTGCTGTTTCCCGCATTAGGAATGTAGCGTAGGAAAAGACAAAGAAAGGTCTCATTTGCTCACATCCTTTCTCTGACTGTCATGTGTAATGCACTGAAACAAACCTCTATCCACAAACAGGCCCGACAGACCTTTCTGTGGTTTACCCCAACTGCTTCACTGGCGTTAGTTCAGTCCACTGACAGCATATTGCCCTTATAGCTCTAAATTATTCTAACCCATGCACATATTTCATCCTCTTGCATGTTCAGACAATAAGCACTCAAAATCTTATTCACTCCATCTTATTAAGTAATGTATATGTACAAATCTCAGTATCTATGGTGGACAAGGTAGATGACAAGGAGCAGATGGGCACAGACCAAATTATGAAAGAGTGTGTGTGTGTGTGTGTGTGTGTGTGTGTGTGTGTGTGTGTGTGTAAAGAAAAAGATTTTCAAAGAGAGAAATTCTGCAACTGGAAAATCTACTTTTCATCAACATACTTCAGCACAGTTTTTCCATCAGTGAGACTAGCCAGTTTACTTCATCATAAAGATATCTATGCATTTATCATAAAGCCTCTTGCTTATAAACTAGTCCAACATAATGGACCTTCCTCTATAATAATACAAGACAAGATCCAATGCTTGCACACCAATCAATCTACCTGAAAACTCAAGATTAAATTCATATATATATTGGCTATCCTCTTATCATATTCTATCTGCTCAGCTACTAGCATCAATTTGTATAAGGATGATCAAGACATGCAAGTAAACATTTGTACTGAAAATCAATTTTGCAAAACTGGGGTCTCCAACTCTAGTCTGGCAAAGAGGTTGGGATCCCAATAAATTAGTGCAGACTTTGCTTCTTAGCCATCATTTTCTTTGCAACGATTATTTTTTAACAACTTTAGTTCAGTGTTAAAAAAGCTGTCTCAATAACCTAATGAATTTTAACAAAATATGAAAAAAATGCCACCTAATACCCTGGGCATCAGATATTTACACTTAATTCTATCTTTGCATGTAACTCCCATTTAAAGGTTTAGTCTAAGAAGAGACCCATCTCACCATTTCTCACTTTCATTTTACAGTACTTTGCTTGGAGACTGAGTATTCCCATAATACCTTGTTCAAAATCACTTGTCATCATTTCCTCATAATTACAACTGTTACTCTCATCTAAACCCACAAAATCTCATCAATTTTCGGTAAACAAAGCAGCAGGGTGGGAACCTGCATGGGGGAGCATTTACCATCCTCCCACTATTGTTTTCATTAGGGTGCCGAGTCTTGCAGATATCTGGCTTGATGCAGATGCATTGCATCTTTACTTCCTCTAATGAGTAAAGGAACCATTGGTTCCTTTATCAAATTCGCACAGGAAAATTTAGAACATAAGGCATTTGTACTTAAAACAACAGCAAAAAACCATACAGTCTACATATTTATGACTGAAAAGGTTAAAAAGGAGTGATCAATTCATGCACTCTCAATGCATTACATACCTACTCTCACTGTTAACGACAAAGATGAAGTCCTAACAAACCCCTCATAGCCTACGTAACTCTAAAGCACAATATACATCCTTGTTAACTCAGTTAGTTTCACAGTCCTCTTGCATCTGGTTCTTTTGCTTTCATTTTAGATAATTCAGCCATTCCCATTCCGATCAGTATGACTTATAATGATTGCCAAATCAAAATTCATGAAGGTGCAACTGAAGATAATATAATAACTCACTTGGTCATCCGTTTCTCTCCAGATTTATCAACAGTAATTATTACAAGGCAGTATCCATCTGTTTCACACACTCCACCAGGGCAATCTGAACACACACACTTCAGCAATCTATCCTCAGGTTGTGAAGGAGCTGGCTCAATATCTGAAGAATATGTACATAAAAATATTTCCATTAATTACACTGATCACATGTATCAGAGTTGTCACATAAAATATACTTTATAATATGGTAAAGTAACAGTTTAGGGGTTAAACAGAAACAGCAGTAACAATAATAAAAAGCATAAGTATTAAGTCATCGATGTTACAACTAATATGTTCTCATCAAGTCTTCCACCGCCATTTGTAACGAGTATAACAAACTAGCCTCATGTTTATAATTCTTTCTAATTTCAAGGAGAAGCAAATGCAACATCTCTATAGTGAGTATCAATTAATACTTTGTAAACAGTGAACAGAATTCTTTCAGTGATAGGGATAATGGAGGGCCTCCAGAAACAACACTTTGACTTGTGATATTTCCAACTTAAGATATTTTAGAATAAGAGCATGCTGCATCAACTTACAGCATCAATGCAATGGGATGCAACAAGGCACACTTCCAAGCAGAAGAGAAAGTTTAGTTTTTAGAAAGAGATAAAACCAAAGTGCAAGGACTGATGCTAGCTCTGAAGCACACTCCTTAGGAATCCATGTAGGTATAACATCTGAGCCATACGTCTTGTCCACCTGAAGCTGGAAGAGCACCTAGAACACCTTATGCAAGAACAGAGATGTCATAGTGGTGAAGGACGAGTCAGCAATAAATTGACCAAATTAGAAAAGAGGAGAAAAGTTCGAATTACTCACATTGCAAATGCTTTTGGTTTGATTAAGGACAAAAAAGATTTATCAGTATAAGTCAGATCAGCACACTTTCTTTACATGAAAGTAAACTTAGCTCTCTGAACAACAACTTTGCAATGATTCTTAGAAGAAATGAAAGTCAAGTGGGTTTAGGGGGAAAAGATGAATTTCATGGTTTGGTATGCACTGTTCCTGATGCGACAAGCATCATAGCTGGAGCAATCAAACCATGACTGAGGAGAAAAAGATTTGGAGGAAGATGGAATGCAGGATTCCATCCCTGCCAAGATAACCTCTGCTGCGTTCAGCCCAACATGAGTTATTCTGACCAGAGAACTGATATTCATCCCAGGGAGAGTCAGGAGAGAAACTGAAGAGGAATGATCTTTCAGTTCTCCCAAAGTGCGAAAGTTGGCAATTTAGAGTGAGAGAGAGAGAGAGAGAGAGTACAATTAGAATTAACAGAAATAAGACTTCCCAGAGGACCCTTAAGAAGCAGAAATAGTACATAAACAGAGGGAGGGTTCAGAGACTACAAAGGTAAAGTGTGTTAGAGAGTAGTCATGATGGTCAGAAACTCAGGTTGGTTGTTTAATTAATCACTATCATTACAGATCATTAAGGAGAAAAAGAAAAGGACTCAGCTCCACCAGGATAGTCCTGGTTAGTGTAAGCCTAACCAATTCTTGTGGAGTACACTGAAATCCCCTGCACAGAGGATCTCAGTGCATAGATGTGAAGCAAGCAGAGCTTTATGGAAAAAGGTTAGACATATGATGAGTTGTACAGTTAGAGGAAGTGAGGGGTATGAAAACAAAACATAAAAGCAGGTTAACAGGGGGTAGAGAAATTCTGAGCCAGCTGATATCAAAGTTAAGAGATTTAAGATCCACAAGGCGAGCAATAGGCGTTTCAGTATACAGCAGGCACAAACTCCACCCTTGGAGCAGAAATGATATTAAAGATTATAGTTGGAAATCTGACAATGCAAAAGACAAGCACCCTTGGAGGGCTGGATTTCTGAGAAAAGACAAAGATCAAAGGAAGAGGTATACAGGTGCAATTCGACAGAGGGAAGGTTTGTAGGGGTACAATATCGCAGAAATGGATTAGGAAAGAGCCAGATCTTGGAGCTGTAGCTACAGAAGTAAGAAGGGCAATAATGAGGATAAAGGTAGGAAAGGCACCTTGAGTGGATAAGATTATGGCTGAAATGCTGAAGTTTTGGGGAAAGAGTGTGACAGAGTGGATGCATCTTATATATAATTTAGCATGGAAACAGATGGTTGTGCCTGAGGATTGGGTGAAAGCTATTATTGTTTGTTTATTCAAAGAAAAAGGTGGTAAGGATGTACATAGCAATTATAGGGGAACAAGTCTGTAAGTATACCAGGAAAAGTGTATGCAAGAATATAAATTGACAGAGTTATGGAATGGAAGTAACTGAATGCAGCATAAGTGAAGAGCCAGGGGGTTTTAGGAAAGGTAGGGGATGTGTGGATCAAATTTTTGTAATAGAGATGACCTTGGAAAAGTATTTAGCGAATGGTAAGAAGTTGTATGCAGCTTTTATGGATGTGGAGAAAGCGTATGACAGAGTCAAGTGGAATGCTTTATGGTATGTAGCAAGGATATATGGCATAGAGGGACAACAGCTGGATGGTGTAAAAGCCTTTTATAGAAAAGCAAATGCATGTGATGAGCGGATGAGAGACGAGTGAAAGTTTTGGGATAAATGTAGGTGCGAGGCAGGGCTGGTGATGTCACCATGGCTTTTTAATATATATATAAAGGTGTGCCCGGAATAGAGTGAAAAGGAACGATGTGGTATACCGGGGTCGACGTGCTGTCAATGGGCTGAACCAGGGCATGTGAAGCGTCCGGGGTAAACCA
>JAYMFT010413848.1:0-18065 GCA_038088735.1 Panulirus argus | reverse complement strand
TCTCTCTTTTACACGCCTATCAATTAACACATAATCCAATATTGCCCGTTGACCATCTCTTCTACTCACATATGTATGCTTGTGAATATCCCTCTTTTTAAACCAGGTATTCCCAATCACTACTCTTTTTTTTCAGCACACAAATCCACAAGCTCTTCTATATATATATATATATATATATATAAATCTAAAGGTACTGTTATACCGTATATGATAAGCTAGCCTGTGCTAAGAACTTCAGCATACACTACTTAAAGCACGTTGCAAGGTATGTTACTGTAAGTTGGTGAGCTTCATCTGCTGAAGGCACTGCACAGCTTTTCATTACTAATGGGTACATATTTTACGTTTTCAGTGTTTACTGGGAGTAACTGGTAAATGTTTTTCATGTCTGAAGCTAAAAGTTGCTTGTAGCCCATCCCATCATTCATGGATTTCAACCTAATGAAACTATTACCCATGTGTAAGTCATCCCCCTGATTTTTTGCCAAAAAATTTGGTCTTAAAAGCTCAAACTATAAACAAGTATGTATGGTAACTTTGGTCTTACGACGTCTAAATCAGATATTTATGAATTAAGTTAATACAGGTGTTTCCTAACATTTAAAGAATTGATTGATGCAAGACCCAAAACTTGAATATAGAACATGCCTGAGTTACTCCCCATATGAAGGTTTTACTAGTAACTTACTTAGGCTTGTACTCAAAGTAAATTTCACCTTTGGCCATGAAACTTTAAACCATTGTTATTGATATTTTCCAAACAACATTTCCACCTACTCATATTTCAGTTGCAGTAACTGTGCTGCATTGACAGTGACACAAGTATTCCATGGAACATTCATTTAGTTCATCTCTAAGTGACCTCATTTCTACATGGAATAAGAGTTCTTTACTCTAAGTGAAAGCCAATACTCATATATGGATTTCCTTTGGAACAAATATGAAAATTCTGCTGATAATGAGAACATTTATCAGAGAAAGATGTTTGTGATATGATTGTGTTAAATCTTTTGTAGTATTCTGATTTCTTTAAATGCTGACCATCAAAATATATGTATCCTATTGGAGAGGTCAGACTGTTAGAGGTTAAGATCACTGTTAGGGCTTGCTGTTAAATTTTAAGCCCAAGCTGATTTATACAGATGGATGCTGAACATATTTCTAAATTGTTTTGTATGTTTGACAGGCATGTAAGCCTTGTACATACTTGGGCCCGTCTCTTAAAAATTCCTGTACTGTCGTACAACTTTTTAAGTTTTTGTATAACATGTTCATTTACAGTGCTCCTCAAAAGCACTACTTCAAATTTCTTAAAACCTGCAGGAGAAACTGGTATGTATCAGTGTGAACAGACCAAGTAAAACTACAAAGGTTAAGCCACTTCTTTTTATAGTGGTTGACATGGAATGGGGAGAACATGCCCCAATTGTGGCTGTCTAAGGTAAAAAGAAAGTAGAGCGAGAGAAAGAGGATGAAGAAATTGATGAAGGTTCCTCAAGTGAGAAACTATTGAGGCTGGTGTCTTAGTTTGCAAGATTGTGCGAAAGGAGAACTTTAAGTGTTATTGTGAATAAAAGTAAGTATGAATTTAGTTGGGGGTGAGACTGGGTTGGTTAAGTGTGAATCTGTAGGGGGAAGACATGGAGGATGCTTCAGGAACTTGAATGGACATGATAGCAGATGGAACCATGGGAGCTGAAGTGAGTCAAAGGGTGGAGTGGGGACAAGGGTTTAGGGTGCATTGAATAGTGTATGGAAGGAGATATTGCAGCCTGTTAAGGAATGGATGGGTATGTGAAGGTTTAGTTAATAGTACCAAAGGTGACGTATAGATGCAAGCCTTGTGCCTTGAATGCAAAAGATCAAATGATGATGACTATCACAAATGAAATGCCTTAGGACTATGTGTGGTGTGAGTAGGGTTGATGATATAAATGATGATGTGTATAGGAGTGAGTTGTAGTAAGTGTAGTTTGATTGAAAGAGTTGATGAGGGTATATTGGAATGGTTTGGACATATCATGAGGATGAGTGAAGAAAAACTGACAAAGATGATTTATGTGGTAGAACTGGAGGGAGTAGGAGGGAGGGGAATACAAAGGAGATGTAAAGATATATACTGAAACGGGCATTGAGGCTGGGGCCTGACTATAAATGAATTGTTGAATGTTAGAATGTTTAAAGGTTACAGTGGTATCAGGTATATATACGTGCTGTCTTTTGGATTCGTAAAATCTGTGATATATAAACATGCTGTATTTTGGATTCGTAGAACCATCACAGGTAATGGGAAAGTAGTACAGAGATATAGGAAGTGGTTGGGTGTTAGAGGTATTAGTATAAACCAGCATATTTTTCGTTTTGTATTAATGGCTCTAGTCTTGGACAGATTTCCACTTTAAAGCCAGGCCATAAATGACATATAAAAAGGGTTAATGAAAGGAAGAAGTCACTAGAGAATAGAGGAAAATATTTAAAAAAATTTTAATGAAGTGGTAAATCTACTCTGTCCAAAATGTAAGTTTGCTCTCCCACTGGGGAGTCCTGTCAAAAATATGTTTGCACAAGTAGTAGATGGAGCAGATTTGAGAAAGTGGAGGAATGCAGAAGTTGGCTGACAGTGAATTAATTGGATGGTTTGTAGAAGGAAGGTAATTGATGGAAATAGAGGAAGAGGAGAGAAAACAGGAAAAAAAATTTAATGGGAAGGAGGTAAAGGCTATTTCATCAGCAGTCATGTAAAGAGATTGACCAGTGAGAAAACTTACATCCCACTTAACTTTATTGTTAGTACTGGGGCAGTAGGTGAGGCCAGTGTAACCCAATTTGGCTGACTTAGTTCTTGTAACAGTTAATTTATCATTCATGAATGTTTTATATCACTACATTTGCTACGTAGAAACCATGAGAAAAATTTAGATGTGTGAGATCCAAAACTTAATGCCTTAGAACCAGTCCTACCAATTGGGGTTTTGTCAAATTCTGGCTTCAGGTCAGTTCTCATTCATTTATTTGTATTCATCTAGCATCTGTGTTAAATTAACTAAAATATACAAGCCATTTACTAAATTTTATAATTATTCTTTGGTTGCAGATCACCAAGTGTGAGTCTAGCAAGCAACTCTTCAGTATCACTCTTGGATTTGTCTGTAAGCAATCTGCAAGCAGTAGGTGAATCATCAAGGTACTCAAGTGATTTATCATCAATTTATAAAGTTGAAGAAATACCCCCTCCTATGTATGGAACAGAAGGCTCAATTTCAAGATTGGTTCTGGCTCCAGTAATCAAAGATACAACTGTAGATCATGCAAAATCTCAAAAATTATCACCAAAAACAGAAAATGGTAGGGAAATGAATAACGGTGCCAGTGGGAACAAAGCTATAGCAACTTTTCCAGATATGGAGAACAGCATTGTCAGTTCATGTCTTAATGCTCATGCTCTATCAGCTACAATGGTTAACAAGCTTGCTGTTGCTGAGAATGTTATTCGTTTTTCTTCGGAGAATGAAAATGACAACAAATTGTATCCAAAGATCCCATCTCAAGAGAGACATACACCATCTCCAGCCAAAGGAAGTGGCCGGGGTCTTCTCAGGTGTAATTTTGAAAAGTCACAGTTTAGGGAGGGTTCGTCAAAAAGTTCTCATATAAATTCCCTCAGGCTTAGTAAGCAAGGCTGGAACAGTGAGAAGGAATCTCAGATCCCTTCCCAAGAGAAAAAGATAGTATCACTGAGAAATGACAAAACTTCAGTGGACATAGATGTTAATGAAAAAGCAGGTGGAGATTTAGGATTCAGAAAACTTGAAACTAGTGGTAACAGTTCAAGTCAACTCTCTGAAACATCTTTTCAAGGTTTTAGGAGTTTTCATAATTTGGAAAATCATACCAAGGTAACTACCAAGAACCTTTTAAAGACAAACATTCCCCATTGGGTGTCCACATGCCTGTTAGATACTGTGTTGGGTGCAAATCACCTAGAGCTTAGGGAAATGGGGATTTCAGTAGAAGATATTTCTTTAATGCCTGAACATTCTAAACTGAAGGCTGATGAGAGCCATGGCAAAAAGTATATATGTGTGGATAAACCTAAAGTAGACCTGAGAGTAGATACTGATATAAACAAAGAGACTGGAAATGGAAGCAGAATTGACGGTGCAACATTTAACGATATTGTGCAAAGAGAAAAGAGCAGGCAGCTTTGTAAAGAACAGAGTAAAAGATGCCATCATAAGCATAATTCATATTTTATGTCTGATACCCGAGATGTTTGGACTAACGAGTTAGCATGTGATTTAGAAGAAGGGGAATTTGCACCTATAATGACAGAAACCCATCTTCCAGAAACACCAAATATAGCAAAAATGTTTCGAGTCTTTGTTGCAGGTGAGTCACCCATTGCAGAGCAAGAAGTGATAGTGAATGAAAATATGATGAATGCAACGTTGAACGCTCATATTGTCCAAGTCCTCAGTAATGCGGAAATGAAAGCTACAAGACTTCAAGCATACATGTGGCCTGCAATTACTCGTGGTAGTTCAGTTATCACAGTTGGTGGCAGTTCCTGTGGAAAGACTTTGGGCTATATTGTACCACTGTTGTCCACCATCTTAGATACTTGGCAGCACATCAACCATCGTCTGGTCCCTGGCATTGGAGCAGTCATGGTGGTGATTTGCAAAGATTGGAGGAGTGCAAGATGTGTTGCTGATTATATTGTTAACTTTTTGCCTGCTAATTGTACCTTCAAGATCATGACAGCCTGGGGTGGGTGTGGTCATGAGGAAACCAAAGATACAAAGATGCAGCTTCTTGGGGGATGTGATATACTTATAACCACAACCCCTTACCTCTTAAGACTCCTCATGGGTAAGTCAGTGGACAAAAGTAAAGATCCTGATCCTGTGACCTGGGATATCCCTGTTACATCTTTGGCTAGATGTTGCCATCTGGTCATTGATGATGCTGATTTCATCTTGGAAAATTTTCCTTGTGAAGTAAAGCAGTTGCTAATGATTTGGGGAGAGGGAAGGAAAGAATGTGAACGAGGGGATCTTGAACAACAACTTATATTAGTAAGTTCTAGATGGACCAAAAACTTTGATTCCCTAACACATACCTTGATTCCTCTTATGGATCCTACAATTATTGTTTCAGCACCAGGTGAGGCAGCCATTTGTGCCAGGGTTACAAATTCTTTTCATGTTGTGTCAGATGAGGGTGCATCACTTGAAAAAGTTGTTGAACTTATACAGAGCTTCTATAGCCACAAGAAAAATTTGGTGTTTGTGATTAATGACTTGGTAGCTGAGAAGTTAAAGTCCATGTTAGAGAGCACTGCTATATACTCTTTAAGTGTTTCAAACACGGTTGTCATGTGGAATTTACAGTATATAGTTCAAGAGTGGCACAAGATGAAAGCTGTAACCATGATTGTGTGTAAAGGTGCAGAACATTACCTCCTCAGGCATGACCTCGATAATGCAGATGTCATCTTGCACACATACATCACTCAGCCTATATCTGGTTTTATGCTTAGATATGGATTTATGGTAAATAAATTTTCTACTGATTTGAAGCACAAGTCTCTAAATTGTGAGTCACATTTAATTGTATCAAGAGAAAGTCTTCAATCTGAACCTAGTGTCTGGAATCAACTGGACAGGCTTTTTGATATTCCTGAAGAGCTTTTTTCTTATGGATCGCTGTATGGTGAAGACAAACCATGTCAGTACAATGCACTGTGTTATTACCTTAAAGCTTATGGTAGATGTCCAGTTACACCTAACTGTGGATTTAGGCATGCAGTGCAATTATCAGATATTCCATATGGCCTACCAAGGATGGGTGAAGTTTCCTTTGATATTATAAAGATACTCAATGCTTCGAGATATCTAGTCCGTCTGACAGAATACCGAGAAAAGGCTGGATCACCTAGCTTAGACTTAAGGAAACACTATCTCAGTTTATTTCTAGCTTTACAAGAACATTTTGGAGATCCAGCAAAACATAAACCCATAAAATCCCCTGAAGTAGGAATGTTATGTGCTGTTAAAGATGAAGATATATGGGCTCGTGCACAAATTGTTAAAGTGTTATACTCAAAGAGTGTTCCGTTGATTGTTGCATTTCTTATAGATGAAGGAAAGGAGCTGCATGTTGAGGTAAATGCTGCATTTATTCTTCCACCATACCTAGCAGCAATGCCAGAATTAATTGTTGAGGTATATCTATGCCGTATTGAGCCAGTGGACCATGACAGAGAGTGGACTCTTCAAGCATCTCAGTATATCCATAATATCTTCTTCAGTAAGAACAAGTTTGTGGGTCGGATTGCCTTAGCTCTTGGTCAGACACTGTGGCTAAGCCCACTCACTGAATTTGCACAAGTAGGAAAGGTGATAGTTCAGAAAGGATCACTTAGAGCAAGATTAATCACACAAGGATTTGGAATTGACAATCCTTCACATCTAGAAAAACTGGAGCATCTCTGTTCTAAGGCAACCATATCCTTGGACTGCCAAAGTCTGTGTATGAGTGATTGGAAAAATATCATTCAAAGGGGCTATGAGTTATGCAATTCCCAGGCAGAAGAGGACTCTTGTATCGCTGCATTAAAACATGACAGAAGTGTAGATGTAGATGGTAATGATAGGAGAGTGGAAGAGCAAACATATTGTAGAAAAGAAGACAGGATGATTTCAAACTTAGTTGCAGGTGCTAAACTTGATAAAAATGGGTTATCGCATCCTGTAACTCAGGAAGGTAGTCAGTTTACCCAGAAAACCAGTAACTCACACAAGTGTGATATAACACCCATTCAGTTGGTTCAAGAGGATTTGCCACTTGAAATAGAAGTGAGAGTGGAGATAGGTGAAATTGAGTCTCCCAGTCAGTTTTTTGTTCTGCGTGAAGAAAAATTTGATAAGTTAGTATCTTTGTATGCATCCAGTTAATTCCTTGTTTTATTGATATGATTTTTAGTATCAGCATCAAGTAACAGATATTTTATGTTGAATTAGAAACATCTTTCATATTTTGTGATGATGAATATTTTGATAGTTACTTGATATATAGATAAGAAATATCTTTTAATTGATAGTTATATTATGTAATGCTTAATAGTTATATGATGCACAGATATAAATATTTAAGAAAGCCTAGTCATTTGATATATAGATAATAATTACATAGAAAATATAGTAATTGATAGTTATTTGATAAATAGATAATAAGTATGTTAGAAAACACTTAGTAAATTCTCATTTTTAGGGTATTGTCATGCTGTTGGATTTTAGTGTTAAGAAATGACCGAAAACTAGTTGTTAGTATGTAAACCAATATTCCTCCCAGCTGGTCAGAAGCTTTTTTGTTTCTAATATGCATTCAGTTTAATGATAATATTTCGTTAGATTGGACTGCCTTGAGTTACAATTGGATAATTTGACCCAGCACTTGGAGACCAGCATTATGAAAGCTGATAATGAAGACTCACGCTGTTACAAGTGCATCGACATATTGCCTTCCTGTCATTGCATTGCTAAGTTCACTGATGGCAGGTATGAGATGATATGGTCATTTATATGTAAAGATTATTTTTTTAATTGCTAAATTTTTAGTGATATTTTAGCAGAGCTAACTTTTTTGTGTTTTGTATTGTTAATGAAAATTTATGGGCATTGTCAAAATATTGAATGGTTTGTTTATATAATTCAGTGTGAAATTTGTTAGGATTTATATAATTCAGGGTGAAATTTGTTAGGATTTGTGAAAGGCCTGCAGATGATGCTTTTTACATTATTTTTGCATGGATGAGGAACTAAGTGACCCCATATGGAGAAGGAGAGGGGTGATTGTTGTTTGTCTTGGTGTTTTTGTGGGTACTTATTCTTATCCTAAGCAGAGTTGTAATTCAGATGACTAGCAGATAGTTGAGCAACATACACTTTTTTGTTGTTAAGTTTTAGAGTATTAGCTGCTTTTCTCTCTCTTGTTGACTCAAGATCACTATGAAATGAAAATATGTTTGGTGAAAAGGAATGGTCTACCTTCAGGAGATCTACTTTAGGATTATTTCAGATTGGAGTTGCTATAGAACAGTGCTCTTTGCCTTTTTTAAACCTACTCCCAGTAGTTTGGTGGAAAGTCCTTGCATTTGAAGCACAACCATGGGTAGCCCCAACTTTCAATAAGTAGACTTACCTTCTCTGTTGCTCTGTATTTTTCACTTGTATCCTTACAGATGGATGGAATCGCCTTATTTAACCCATAGTGAATCTCTTTCAAGAAGGAATTTCTGTAAGCCCACTTTTGATTTTCCTCGCCTAAGTTTCTCAGACTTTGAGAGGACTGGTGCTGTTCTGAGATCTAATTTTAGCATACTGTGTAAGATCTTTGTAAATAAGGGGAGCATTCAGGAGGTTTGTATCTTGATTTAGACTATTTCTCTTACAAAAGCTGTTTAGAAAACCACGAAAGTATTGCCTGTCTTTTGAGCCAAGAGAATTTGCTCATTTAGGTTTGGCATTTATGAATAGATTTCTTTCATTAACATTATCCAGGAAAGTTTTAAATTACTAGTGAAGTAAGAAAAGTTAGCATTCTAGAAAGTTAGCGTGAGTCCAATGATTCTTGTAATTTGGAGGCCTTTTCTCCTTTTCAAGCGTTTACTGTGAGCCTAGTCTCATTTTAGAGTTCTGAATCTTGATAGAATGCAGTAATGTATTATCTAGGGGGTGACATGCTATCAGTGGACAGAACCAGGGCATATGAAGTGGTCAGGGGAAACCACACACGTCTGTTGGACCTGGTTGTGGATAGGGGACTCTGGTTTTGGTGAGTTTTTAGATGAGAGCTAGAGAATTGATGTGAATGAATGAGGTCTTTCTTCATCTGTTCATGGAACTATCATATTAATGTGGGAGATGGCAAACAAGTGTGAAAAAAGATATTTTATACTTATTTGCTTTTTTCCACCTTACTATAGTAGCATCAGGAATAGACAAAAAAGCCATTGATAAAGCATCCTCATAAATCTTCCTGTATTCCTACTTTTGGAAAGAAATAATTCAGGAAGAAAGAATTTCCAGCCTCCCTGCTCCTTCCAGTCTTAATTACCTTTGATGTTGTGGAGGTACATAGGTGAGATTCTTTCTTCCCTATCCCAAGATATGATTTATAACATTTTATGGAAATGTTTATAATAATAGTAATGATGATAATGATAATAATAAGAGTAATGATTTTTTTTTTTGCATATTAGTTTGTCATTTCTTGAGCAGAGAGGTAGCTTCAGGAACTAACAAAGAATAGACTCATTTCCTCACATCTTTTATATAGTAGTCAGGAATTATGCAATGAAACCAGAACCCCTCTTTTCAACAGTCAAGCCCCACAGACCTTTCCATGGTTTCCCTTGACTGCTTCATATACCCTGTTCAGCCCATTGATATCACATTGCCTCTGTATACCACATGACTCCAGTTTGCTTTATCCCATGCACACTTTCCTACATGTTCAGGTCCTAATCACTCAAAGCATCTTTCCCTCCATCCTTGCATCCTCCTGAGTTTTTTCCCCTCATTGCTTCCTCCATTTCTGATATGTGACAGTTTATAAGTCGGAATGCTTTCGACTTGACTCTGTCAAGTAAGGATGCAGAGCTAAAACCACCCTAGGTGTGAGAGCAGTACTCCATTCAAGGATGAATCAGTCCTTTATGTAAATGGAGCAGCTGTACAGAAGAAAAGAGGTTTTGACATATGAGCAGGAACCCAGTTTCTTAGAGGCAGACTTAGCTATTCCCATAATGTTGGGTTTCTAAGAAAAAGTGGATGCTATAATAATACCAAGCATGTTTGATGAGTCGAGAGGTGGAATTATAGAACCGTCAAAGGAGAGACAGGTGTTGTAAGGAGTTTTTGAAAGAGGGATGGGTAGAATATGGGTCTAGGAGGCATTAAACTTAAGTAGATTTTGTCTACCCCTTTGAGATATCCCATCCAAGGCAGAGTTTATTGAGGAAGCTGCATCAAGACAAGATGCAGATTGGGTGAGAGAAGAAGTGTGAGTGCATTTGATTTTGCTGAGGAAAGGAAATTGTTGAAAAAAAAGGAGAAAAAGTGTAGGGGGCAGTACAGAACCTTGAGGGATACCGCTATTGATGGAGAAAGGGGAGAGGTTGATCCATCAATAACCATAGAGGAAGCTAGATATGAAGGGGCAAAGTGAGGGAGGGTAGCTGAAAGAGTGAAGCTTAGAGATGAGATCTGATGCCACACCCTGTCAAAAGCTTTGGATATGTCAAGGGCAACTGCACATGACTTTCCAGAATCTTTAAGGGATGATGACCAGACATTAGTGAGACAGGAAATAATATCTTGCCTTACGGAAGCCATATTGGTGATCAGAAAGAAGACTGAGTTTTGAGGTTTTATGGCATTTGAGGAGGTATTCAAAGACTTTGCAAACAGTAGATATCAGAGTAATAGAAAGATAGTTAGAGTGGTCAGAATAGTCACCCGTCTTAGGGATGGGATGTATCAATGCATGTTTGCAAGGCAAAGGAAAAGTTTTTGGTTTTTAAACAGAAAGGAACAGACGAACAAGCATAGGTGCAAGTTCAGAGGCACACTCTTTCAGTATATGGGGATGGATGCTATCGACCATAGGCCTTGCTTGTGTCCAGAGAGAGAAGTGCTTTTCATACAGTCCAAAATGAGATTATGGGGAGGGGCATAGGTTTAGTAAGAGGAGCATCAGGGGGTGAAGGAATGTTAGTCATCCAAGGTGGAGTTAGAGGGAAAATGGGAACCAAAAAGAGGTGCTCTGTCTGCTGGAGAGACACCTATAGTACCGTCAGAACAGAAAAGTGAAGGAAAGGTATAGTGACAGAAGTTGTTAGAGGTGCCCTTAGCTGAAGACCAGAAAGACCTATCAGTGGATGACAAGGAGAGGTTATCACATTTCCTTTGAATAAAGGAATGCATTGCCTCGTGGATAATGTGCTTGCAGTGATTACTGCCTGTGATAAAAGTTGAATGGGAGTCAGAGGAAGGAGAGTTTTTCCAAGCCTGATATACCTGATCCCTTGCCTGAATGATTTTGGAACAAGAACTGTTGAACCATGGCTTGGATAAAGAGGTCTTCTTAGAAGAAGAGGGGATAAATGCTTCCAGTCCCACAAGAATAACCCCTGCTATGCGTTTGGCAGAGACAGAAGTGTCACCACATAAGAGACAGTAATTTACCGAAGGAAAGTCAGAAAACAAGTTACATATGTTATTCCAGTCAGCTTTGTTGAGGTGCTGATATTTATGCTAAGAAGGGGCTGCTGGCGAGAGAGGTGATATTAGAATAGATACACATATGAGAATGTGAACAGATGAACCAATTGGGGGTAGGATTGAGTACTTATAGCAGGTTGGACTATAGGTGAAAAACAGATCCAGAATATTAGGAGAGTGGTCATAGTGGTTAAGAAATATGGTTATGGTGGGAGATAATATGCTCTAAGTCATTGAGAATGAAGAGAGTGAGGGCTTCAATCCCTCCACCATCCATATGGGAGAAATTCAACCATTCCTTGTGATGAACTTTGAAATCGTCTGAAGGAGAGGATCTTGGTTTATGGGTGAGAGGATGCCACAGTCTCATGACAGTAGTTTAGATGTCGAAGAAAGATATAAAATCTGTAGAATTAAGAAAGTAATAGACAAAACAGAGGAAAAGAGTGGTAGTTGGGAGACAGACCTTGAGCCACATAGTTGGGAGACAGACCTTGAGCCACATAACGTGAGAGTTTGGGGACTATAGGTCCTTGAGGCATGCAATAGTTGTGTTGATGTTGGAATTAGCACAAACACCACCTTCAAACTGGAATCGTGAGTGGAGATTATAGTTGGATATGAAAAAGGGACTTGTGATGACCACTGTATCTCAGATAGAAGTAAGATATTAGGAAAGATACTAAACAGAAGGGGTTAACAGAGGAGAGGGTACTAGAGAGACCATGAATGTTGGTATAGTGAACAGAAGAGTAAGGTCTAACAGAGAGGGAAAAGTCATGGGAGGGGCTGGTACTACTAATGTCAGAGCCCTTCCTCTCATTGGCAGTCGAGTTAGGCTGAAGCCCAGAGATTCTTAGCACCCCATATGTCCAAACCATTTCAGCACACCCTCTATACCTCTCACAGTCATACTCTTCATAATACCAAACTTCTCTTTTACCCAGTTATTTCTTTTCTTATTCGATCAGTCCATCTCACACCATATATTGTCTGCAAACATTGTATTTGAAACACATCTACTCTCTTCCATACTTTTTGTGTACCATCAGTCTTGCCCATCTTTTTCCTCACAGGAAGTGTCCTCTCTTTCTACACAATCCTCGGTATGCCTAGGATCTTAACCCCTTCACCAACCGTAAGGCTTATTTCTGTTCCTGAAGAACCATCTGCCATATCCACTCCACTTCCTCCAGATTCTCTCCATTCAAACATCAACTAGTCTGTCTGTCTTCACTGCTAAACTTAAGAACCGTATTTTTATTTGTGCTATCTCAACTTTTCCCTTCACACACACTCACTCTCATACACACTCACTCTCATACTCAAATGCCAGCTTCTGCAGTTTCTTACATGATATGCTTCCAGGGCCGTAACATCACAAAACAACACCAGACTCACCTTCCAGGACCCTTGGTCCTCAGCAGAGTGCTAGCCTGTGCATCTTCCCAAGACCCTCAAAATCATCTTCCTTCACCATCCCATCCATAAACGGGTTAAACAGCTATGGTATAATCATGCACTTCTACCATAGACCCACCTCCACCTGGAACCTGTTCACCCTCCTCTCCTCATACTCACACACATTCTTTACTCCCTTGATAAGAGCTCCTCATGTGCTCCAGTAGCTTTTCTCCCATGCCTTTTATTAGTGAAACTTTCTGCAAAGCATCTCTGTTAACCTTATATTCATTTCCAGATCCATAAATGGGACATAGAAATCCTTCTGTTTCTCATGGTGTTTAACACAAATTCTTCGGTGCAGACACCTAATACATACATACTATACTTCACCTGATACCATGTTGATCCTTCTCTGTATGATGCTATTTGGATGCCCTCACCCTCTCATTCATCACTCCCATACAATGTACCGGGTGCTTTCAACAGAGTTATGCCTCTGTAATTCAAACTTTGACTTTTTTCCTATTTTCGCACTGCCTCCTTACAGTGGCTTTACATAAGCATTCTGCAAATCCTCAGGCATCTCCTTAAGCCATTCATGCTGTGAAAATCTAAACGTAGAGTGGATTGATGTAAGTAATTTATTTTTCCCCCTCATACTGCTTTGCTAAAGCAAAAGGGGCAGTTAGGAAAAGAGAAATTTTATTATTATTAGTATCAAATGTCTTTCATGGTGTACCTGATTCTCTAATGATAAATCACTTGAAATGAATTATATTATAAGGAATTTCTTTACAGATGTTAGATAATGCCATGCATATAATTTTTGGTGTACTCATTTAAGCATGCCAAATTAGCACAAAACAGTGTTAATTGTAAAATTTCTTTAATGTACTGCTTGGTAATACGATAGGTATTATCGAGGATTGGTGAACTCTGTTGAGCGTAATGGCTGCAAGAGAGTATTTTTTGTGGATCATGGAGAAACTCTTCTGATACAGAGTGATCAGGTAGATATTGTGAAACTCGTTCCTTCCTCTTTGTAGAACATTCATGTCTGACACTTTTCTTTGTCAGTTTTTCATGTTTCTATCACTTTTGGTGTGCTTTTGCTATTATGAATTGGACATATGATGGTGATATTTCTCAGATACAAACAGAGCCTGATGATCTTATGATAGAGTACTTGCTTGGTTGACATTGATGCTACCTTGCTAAGGCAGGAAATACTGAAAAGATTTAAAAGAATCTTATTATTATTTTTCTTTTTCTTTTGTTTATCACTGCAGGTTCGTGCATGTCCTGTTAACCTACTGGAGATGCTACCAGCTCAGGCCATTCCTTGCACTCTGGCTCATGTCATCATCCCAGCTAATCTAAAGGAGGAGGCCACAAAAGCTATGTTGCAAGTAGCAGACTCTGCTGATATCTGGACTGTCAAGGTGTCTTCTTAATTATTTTCTCATTCATATTTCCCATTGCATTGTTCACTTGTATACTGAGTATGCTTGTGTGTCTCCATAAAGGACAGGCAGGATCATGGATTTGGTAGAGGCTGGATTACAGAATTGTAGAGACTATTTGTTCATATGGTAGTTGTTTGTTCCAGTATACGATAAACTCACTAAAAACAAAAGGAATCGGTTTAGTCTAGGTACACTGATATACCTGTAGTCATCTTGTAGTTCCAAGGGGCTTCTGTAGAGCTTAGTTTTTGTTTGCTTGCAAGTAGTAAAGTTGACATAGATATTTGAGCTTTGCTGGCAAGGTTGTGCATTTTTTATATTAGGTTTTCTTCCCAGATTGTTGTAAAAGTCCTGGAATTTCAGTATCCGTATAACAAATATGTGATGCATTGTAAATGCCATTGTTCGTGTATGAATAATGTTAAATGGTAGTGAATTGGAGTGTCTACTTTTGATTTGCCAACCTTCATTCCATTATTATCATTATACAGCCTAAGACCCCTTCCTAGGTGTGCTTGGAGCTCCAAGGCTGCGCTACAATCAGTAGTAGGGAAAGGATGGACTCCTGTGGGATAAGAAGTTTTTCAACTAGATTGTACTCTGATGATACAACCTTGCTGAAGGAGATTTTTCATTTGAAGCATAACCACAAGTAGGCAGGGTCTAGTGACTCCATCCTCATTCCATTTTTAGCAATAATGCTCAGATCTTAGTGGACCAAATGACCTTTGTAGACTTAAGTGTATTTGAACTTCATACCCTACTTTTTTAAAACAGGTATGTATCACAAAATTCTCAGAACTCTTACTTGAAATAGTTAAAGATGCTCTTGAAGAGGATTTTGTTAGCTCATATAGATCAAAAGATAGCCTTATAGCCTGCAATAGAGAAGTCTTGTGATCCTTATCACCTTATGGTGTACCATGGTTTTTCAAGCTAAGCAAAAGAAGATATAGCTATTCCTTAGAAAGCTAAGAATTAAGATTGACAGACTTTTTGTAACTATCTGAATGATGTAGGTATGTCAAGTAGCTTTTTAGGGTTGCATCAGTGATTTCTGTACATTATCACGAGATCATTTTCTACATTTGTCCATTGTTGTGGCATGTTATGTTTATCCAAAGAGAACCTAAGGAGCAGTGTTTGTTGTGTTATGTCTTTATACTGGTTTTTCTAAATTCTGATTCTCTTTAAATTGGTGAGCTTATCTTTGAACTTTTAATCATGTTAAGTTAATTATTTTTATATTAATTTCAACAGGAAAATCTCTCTCTCTCTCTCTCTCTCTCTCTCTCTCTCTCTCTCTCTCTCTCTCTCTCTCTCTCTCTCTTTGAGTGTTTCATCAAATTCTCTGATCCAATGTAGTCATGATAATGACACATTTGGCACATGTAGAATAAAGTAAGGAAACTGAAAAATCAACTAATGAGGGACTAAATAAGCTTACTTTATTGATTCCAGATTTTGGTGGAACATGAATATCAGGTTCTGTGTTTATCTTGGATTAACTCTTTTTCTGCCCAGTTAATTCATTTTTATATCTTTTAGGTTGTGCAAGTCCAAGAGACAGCAGAAGGGAAGATATATAGTGTAGAATTATTTGATACTTTTTGCACCCCGCCCAAGGAAATGTGGAGAGAGCTTGTTCATGCTGGACTTGCCATCCATGCAGACCAGGTAGGGAAAGAAACAGTGAACTCAGAAAATGAGTCATTCATTTGAACTGAATTTTTCCTTTAGAATTTGCCCTTCAGAAAAGTCTTCTAGTATTATTATGTTTTGATAAAATAGTTTTTAGATTTAACCAGTACAGTGGGCAGTCGTCCTTAAGTGACTGTCCTGAGTGATTTTTTTTCTTATGGAATACATATATATTTTATCCATAAGTAAAAAAAAACCTACTTACTTCCTGCCCCAAGGGTACCTTTTCTACTAATGAGGCTCCTGAAGCACTCAGGAGCTTGCGACATCCACTGGTTGTAATCACAGGTTGTAAAGAGTTGTTTTGTTGTTTGTGTGTTTGTGTTTAGAGAGTGCAGGGCAGTTGAATAATAAGTGCTCATTTTCTTCTTTATGGTAGTTGCACTGTGGGCTTGAAGGTCTTTCGATATGTTGAAATGGTGTTTGTAACATTGTAGGGATGGCTGATGTCCTGAGTTCAAACAGGAAAGTGTGACTTGTGTTTTTATGGGGAGTGTAGTTCTGATGGGTGTAAGTTTGATAGACTGGAGTTTAAGAATGAGTTGGGAGAGTGGTTGTTTAGTTCTTTTTGGGTTAATTCAGTGTGTATATATTTTGTCAGTGTTATATTTCTTGGGAGTGGGAGGGATGTTTGAATTCAGATTACTGAAGTGTTAGGCAGGGGTAATGGTTTTATTTCTACTTTGGGTTTGTTGGTTAGTTATGGAGTGGTTTGAGTGGGAGAGGTGTAGTGCTATTGCAAATATAAATACATTTTTTTCATTCTTGTTTTCCTTTTCCTGTAAAAGGTAGCTCCTAGGACAAACGAAGATGAACCTTTTGGAAGTCCTTCAAGGGGATGGCCATGGCAATAAAGTTTCCATAACTAGTGAACTCTAGTGCTGCTTCTTAACCTTTAGTGCCTCACCCTTAACAGGCCACTGGCAGAGGGTCAGTCTAGCACAGTGTTTGCAGAGGCTCTTAGCTAATGTTCCGACTGACTACTACTGCATAATAGTCCTACCTATTATTTCTATCTGTTGCTCCTGCAATTTTCCCAAAAGGCAGGGATAGCACATAGTGCTCACCACAGGAATTCTAGAGTTACAAAGGATGGGCTGTGTGAGTTAAGTGTTGTCATGTTGTGTGTGACAGGGAAAGATATTTTGTATGTTTGTGGATGGAATGCCAGCAGTTCACGTGTAGTTGAAGCAGAAAGAAAAGACAGCTACCTGGGTCAGAGGGATGCAACTTGACAACAAAAGAAGTGCTGGCTCATTATGCAGCTATCGCTAACCCTCCTGATACCCAGGCAGGTAGAACTGGTAATATACATCCTTGGTTGTTGGCTGCCTACCAACTACTACCTACATTTGCTCACATGTACATATCTGTGCTGTATAATGCACCAAAACTAGAGTGACCTATCCACATCCAGACTCAACAGACCTCTCTGTGGGTTTCCATGACCATATTCCCTGGTTCAGTCCATGGACATCATGTTGCCTCATATATCACTTAGGTCCAGTTTGCTTTATCCCATGCAACCTCCACACCCTCCTGGATGTTCAGGCCCAGTGTCTCAGGGCAGCTTTCATTTCATACTTCTGCCTACTCCTTGGTTCCCTCCAGTTCTTACTTGTATACCCCCTTAGTCATTCTCAGTGCATTCATCCTTTCCATATGTCCAGATTATTTCAGCACACCCTGTTCAGCTCTTTCATGTATACCCCTCTTACTACTACACGTCTCTCTTACCCTAGCATTTCAGGTCAAGCCTCCTCACAATCATATCGTCTTTACACATTTCATTTCCAGCACATTCACCTGCTTTCATATATATATGTTTATTTACATATATTGGGCCCACTCATTGCACCTTTACAACACCACTGGGACTGCAACATCATTAAACATACCCATCTTTGCCCTTGCAGTCTGTGACCTCTCTTTCCACACACTCCTCAGTGCACTGAGGACCTTAGCTCCCTCACCCACCCTATGGATCTCACCTCAGCTCCTATGGTTCCATTCACTGCCATGTCCACTCCTAGGTATCTGTAACACTCTGCTTCTTCCAAGTTCTTTTCATTCAAACTCACACTCCAAATAACCTTTCTCTCCGCTGATAAATGTTATAACCTTGCATATATATATATATATATATTTATTTATTTATTTATTATACTTGATCGCTGTTTCCCGCGTCAGCGAGGTAGCGCCA
>JAYMFT010413847.1:0-33178 GCA_038088735.1 Panulirus argus | reverse complement strand
TATAACCCAGAACATTTTAAAAGCGAGGCTTTTCAGTTCCCCTAAAATTCGTATATACTTTTCCTTGTCTCTTCTTTTTCCCTTTCATAATCCTCACTATGTTTCAATTAAGGCCCGACCTCAACGTGGACTTTTGTCCGTGACTGGGGCCTCCACCATAAAAAAATTATATAGAAAAAAATAAAACCCATGGCCATTTTATGGGGTTCCTGCAGCGCAAACACTCCGCCACAATCAGTAGCAAGGAAATACTGTATTTCTTTATGAGTGAGTTCTTCGACGAGACTGTATTCCTCTCTTCGTTCACTGACAATGATACACTCGCCGAAGACCCGAAGACTTCTGACTCGCGGTGTACCCTTAATGCAGGCTGAGCCCGGTAACATGACTTCGGAAAGGAAACAAGTTACATTGCAAAAAAAAAAAATCATAATCTCGTAAATTCTAAAGCTTGTAACGATGCCCCCCCCCCCCCCCGCCAAAGGAACCAGTGAGTTCTTCATCCCCCAAAGGAACCAGTGAGTTCGACACTCCCCAAAGGAACCAGTGAGTTCGACACTCCCCAAAGGAGCCAGTGAGTTTGTCACCCCACCAATGGAATCAATGAGTTCTTTTTTCCCAGATGCAAAACGACCATAAAAGCTTCGTTTCAGTATCTGGAAGATCCACAAATAGCCAAACCCAATGAAACTACAAACATAATAACACGATCTCAAATGAAATCAATATAGCACAAAAGACTTAAGCAGGAAGAGGCGATAAGAGATAAAATAGATAAAACCTGGAAACCCTTCGTGTCTCTGACCTATCAGCGGAGGACAAGGTGTCAGGTGCCGGGCGCGTTTATCTTGCATCACAAAACGAAACAAAAATAAGTACAGAACAGGAAGCCTTTATATTTACATATGTGCATTGTGACCTCAGATAAATACATTATAATTCAGGGGGGGGGGGTTAATACATCGAAAGATTCTCGAACTAAACAGCCATAAAATACCGTAAATACGTCACAAAATCAACACGCGCCCGCGACCATTTTAAGCATCAACTCAACCATCGACTAAATGCACGGAGACCCGCGAGAGTGGTGTTGACCCATGAGAGAGAGAGGCTGGGAGGTGGTATAGGGTTGGCAAATGGATTGTGGCAGGAAGCAACGAGACCGTCTATCACGGCGGCTGCGGGACACACACACACACACACACCGGCCGGCCGGCCGCTAACGCCATCTAGTGAGCGTCCCGGAAACACCTCCATCGACCACTGGGTCCTTCCTACCTCTGCCCGGCCGGCCGCCCGCGCGCGCGATTGCCACCTGAAGGCCGCCTTCGCAAATAAATACCGTGTGGAAATATGGCTGTACCGGCCGCCGCCACACCAACCCCCTCCGTAGGCTTATCAAATACATTCCTCTGAACGTGCCCCAGCGGCTGAAACACACACCATCACTTTTATAAGTATATATATAATATCAAATATCTTTATTGTAATAAAACCAGCAACAACTATCACCAAAATTGATGAAATCTAAGGATATTTCACTTTTTTTCTAGTTATAATTTTCTACATCTTTACGAGTGAATTGAAGAGCATTGTTATCGAGAAAGATGGGGGGTTTTAAGATATGGATAATTTGTGACATATGCCATCATCACATCGTAATCATGCACCCATATAATATTACTAGTTCGTGCGCCTCCTTAAGTATGTCCAAAGGAATGATTGTGTTAATTACGGTGTAAGGAGGGTTTGGCGTGCGGGTATACAGCTGAAAAAATGGATCACAGATTATGTATGGTCTTATTTGCGTGTGACATTACATATCTGGACAACCAACTGAAGGAGTTACACCCGTGGGCTCTCCCGCCTCTTAAAAAACCTCTTTGGGCATGGGAGCGGGGTCGACGCCTAAGAACGACGATACAACCCTTCGGTATGAGAGCCTGGGAACCATCCCCAATAGTCGTACAGTCGCTCTCAAATGGCTGTTAACCTCTCGTTTCTATCGCTGTGGCCTCCGAGTCTCCGACTGCCCTCCTCAGCCACTTCATGTTAACAGTTCCGCATGTCCATAACTAATCACTGCCCGGGTTCCTCTTGAGTTCCTAGGTTCTTGGGCTGATCTGGATTTCAGAGCACAGTCCCCGGTTAAAAAAAAAAGGGGGGTTCAGGCTTCTCCCCTTCCCGCCACCTCCCCTGTATTAAAGGTGGATTGAGGACTTGCGTTCTCTCTTCACACCTCATCTTACTACTGGGTTTGGCACCGTCCTCATTGCCTTTCCCCTAGAACTAACTCCATTTGGCTACGTGTTTTTTCCCCTCAGGCTTGGGAAATTAAACGGCAGAGGCATTTCTAAATCCAGGTCGAACATATACTGTATCTATATATATCTTTCTGCCTATCTCGCTATTTCAATACTGGAGAGTAATTCTGGCAATATGCAAAACCAAGTCAGCTTCTCTGGCAATGCTGGTCACATGACCTCCCGGGATTAATCCGGCTGGAAGTCAACTCACGACGTGATGTAAGTACGCATATAAACATGTTCATATTCTGTGTCTTTACATCAATCCAGATGTGTGTAATGACTGTGAGCAACCCTAGCAAGCAACTGTGCTATCCTACCAAGCAGCAGGACGATAATAATAACGATACTAATACTAATAATAACAATAATAATATGCAATACAATAAAACAGTACAGTACATCATTAAGGTGTAATAAGGAGAGAAAATAAAAACAGGAATACTTAAGTAACAATTTTAATATAATTGATGTACAATCCCTCACGACCTTATGGCACATTACATCTGTCTCGAAAGTTTAGCTAAAGGCACAAGCAACAGACGAACCACAGATGTAAAATGTCCTTAAGCCCTGGCTCAGGCCAGTGATCCGCGGATGTGACTCAAATAAAATTAAACATTCCATATTAATGCTCTACATGGCACCGGGCCGCCTCGCCTCTTACATATACACCAGTCATGAAGGCATTGACTTGTGTGTGCACGGTGACCTTCCCAGCGCCGTGGAGCTAACGAAGCAGTGTCCACCCACCACCGCCCCGTCCATCACTTGTAATCAAACGGCAGATTCCACTCTCGTGCGAGAGATGTTGTCACTCCGCCGGGCGATGGAAGATGAGTTGTCCCGCCCGTACGAAAAGCGCTGCCGCCCGCTCCCATACTCCTGCCACTCAATGACATTTCGGCAGCAGGCGGCCGGCCTCCCCCCACTGAACAACCTCCCACGCTAGCGCCAAGCATCGGAACAATCTCATAAATGATACCGGAGGAGGAGGAGCACCCCCGACCAAGTCACACGCCAACAAGAGGAACCCGCGGACCTCTCCAATAACTGAAGACTACTCCCGCCACAGGCAACACGATGGTTCTGCCCGACACAATGTTAACTAATATACAGACTACCGGTGGTCGCGGCTGTGCGGTGATGAAGATGGCGTGTGTGTTTCTCAGAAACCCAGGGTTCGAGAATACATTAGTGAAGACAATGTGCAAGACACGGCCCGTCAGCTGGGTACCCAGACCAGTGCGTATGAGGGCTGTTGGTACAGACATCTTCCTTTTTGTCACTCTAACCCCTTCAGAGCGACGGTACGCACAGTCGCTGGATACGGTGGCTTGGCTGCTGACCGAACCCTCAAACATCGGGTCATACGCCAGGTCGTAATAATGCCAAAGGGTTGTACCGTCGTGCCCAAGGGTAGTACAGTCGGGCTCAAGGTGTTATGGACCTTCATATCATGTTCCTTGACTGTGCTCGTACATTTCCAGACGGCCAGTGACAGGAGAGCACAAAAGGAACAGGGCAGAACGAGAAAGCCGAGCACCATACAGGAGGCGAATAACAACTGCAGTCTTTCTCACGAAGCCACAGGTCACTCGGTAAAGGAGAGAAAACCTATGAAACGAACTATCTGATAACAAGCCGCAAACTCAAAATGTCACATGAAACAAAGGCAAAAGAAGGAGAGAAAAGAGAACCACTAATCAAATAAGAAATAACCTAAAATACAATCTTATGCTAAATGGAAATCGAGGACCACAATCTCCACTGGTACTTTTACAAGCATTATGAAGCACTATTCATCAAGCCGTAAAGAAACTTCATGATAAACAGTATTCCCCCCAGTGTTGGGTACAGCGGATGTCACCACCTGACCACAGGATTACGAGAGGGCCATTGAAAGCATGGCCCATGCACTGCCACAGGACCGGTCTCCTGGAACTCGGTCTTCATGAATAGATGCAAAACGCCTCTTTACACGGGCTCTTAAGCATCCTCTGGAGATAAAGTCTAGATTCTACCATCATCCCCGAGAGTTTGAAACCGATTGGCATCGTCCCACTCCACAAAGATGGACGCAAAGCAATCCTTAAAAAAAAAAACTGAACAACAGCAATAACATCTCACATTATCTAAATCTTCGAGAGCCCTAATCCACAAACTGACGGAACTTTTGGAACTGAACAATCTACATAACACGGGACAGCTTGGGTTCAGTGCTTCTCTACCAAAGTGAAACAGTCAATGAGTAACTGGTAGATGTATGTTACTCCTGTTATAACGACCTATTACCCAGTATACCCTCGAGATGTTACAGGTATTACCCTTTGTTCTCCACGTCACTTAATGGCTATGATATGAATTATACACTAAATCTCAAAAGACATATCTAGGTATTTAGTCTTCCAAAGGAACATTTGGCTCATAAATAAGACACCTAACTATATCTTCCCCTCACAACGCTGACTCAATCGCCCGCGGTTATATGATCAGATGACAGGTCACTAATAACTCTATCTTCTCCCGGGGTGTGAGAGACGTGCCGCGAGAGCCGGGCCACCATAACCAAACACTCCCCCCAACAACAGCCGAGCCAATATAACAAAGGCAGATTTCTCATTATCTTTTTGCGTCCGTCCAACTTTTGCCGGAGTCAGGAGGCGCCTCTTCTCTCTCTCTCTCTCTCTCTCTCTCTCTCTCTCTCTCCGTGTTAAGGGGAGAAAGAGAGAGAGACAGCGTGATTCCTTGACCGCTACCGACTCTTAGGAGGGGGGGGGATTGGCAAGGGGGAAGGGAAGACGTAGGTAGGTAGGGTGGAGGTAGGGGAAGACGAGGAGGGCAAGACGGAGAGGGGTAAGGCAAGGGATGGGCCGTTGGGGAGAGGGGTAGGGAACGGGAAGAGGGAGTGGAAGGTGGGGGGAGCAATGCCATTCTACATCAGCAGCCACTACAGCCAGTGTCAGCAGATACTACAGCCAGTGTCAGCAGATACTACAGCCAGTCTCAGCTGTAACTACAGCCAGTCTCAGCTGTCACTACAGCCATTGTCAGCAGCCACTACAGACAGTGTCAGCAAGCATTGCTGAAAGCGTCAGCAGCCACAAAGGACAAATGCCAACGGCCACTTGCAGCTAGAGCCGCAAGAAGCAACAGGATCCACTACCAGGGGGCCAATACAGCCAGTATCAGCAGCACCCACCAAGGGCCAGAGCCGGGCGGGACCCAAGCCAGTGTCAGGAGCGATCCAGAGCCAGACGGCACAGTAGTCAGCGAGGGGCACAATCATCAGCAAGAGGGCAAGGCGGCTTGGCGCAGGCCGGTGTGTGTGTGTGTGTGGTGTGTGTGTGTGTGTGTGTGTGTGTGTGTGTGTGTGTGTGTGGAGGGGGGGGCACCATACACAGCTCTGGCCTTCCTGCCCCAGCCCACTCAGCCCCTAGCAACCTTCGCCACTTTCACCACTCCAACTCTACTTTCCGTCCGCCAGTGCCCTCCTACTACTACTGCCCTCCACCCCCCCTCACTGCCTAGGTACCATGCCAGTATCATGACTAATAACTACCATGATACCACAATGAACGATTCCCACTCACACCCTTTCGCCTGGATACCAATCCCACGACCGTCACACATCCCTGTCGATCCCTCAACAAAAAGAGTGAATCGAAATCATATTTCACGTTTCTCAACGCCGTCACAGACGCTCCCAGACATGACTGTGCGGAGGAGGGGGAGGAGGAGCAGTACGTCGAAAATCTATTCGGTACAGAAGAAAATAGTCGCTGCTGGAAATACGAAAATTTCATCTTCTGGCTAAGTCTTCCAGGATAAAGGCGTCCTGGACGTATTTCTTAAACGATGGTCTGGACCCGTCGCAAAGCAGAAGGCGGGAGGAAGCCGTCGGCTTCCCCAAGGACTGAAGACAAGAAAAAGACTTCCGTTCGTCAAAGACAATACGAAAGACACACCTAAATGAGCCCATGTACTCATGGTCTCACACACACACACACACACACACACACCCGACCTGTGCCAGCAACGGCACTGCAGACACGCACATGTCCACCTAGTGCCAGTTATGGCACACCCGAGGACAGGTGCCCTTGCTAGGCTTAAGTCTTTGCACGGACAGTGTTGAGGCGTATCAGCGCGAGACGGTCACAAGAGTGTGAGAGGCCGCGTCTCACGGCCTGCAACCAATCATAAGAACATCAAGAGCTCTGACCTACATTCCCACTAATCGTGTATGGCTTCCGCCACCACTCGATATGCCACAAGAATTTCCTCAAACCTCGTCGGGTTAATATACATTCTCCTCCCGGACAGACGAGAGACGCACGCTGACACACGGGAGCGAATGGAATACACTTCCACCCTGACAAACTGGAGGCAGCTGGTGACAAGTAACTATCAATACCTGACGAAGCTATTCGAAGAATACCCAAAAGAGAGAGAGAGAGAGAGAGAGAGAGAGAGAGAGAGACGAAAAACTATGAAAACATCAGATATCAGTGACCAGGTGCTTTCAAGAGGAGCTTAATACCCTCAATAATGGCGTGAGCTCCTCCTTCGCCGGGCTACATAAGAGGTGGAGAGAGAGAGTGTGAGGGGGGGGGAGAGTCTGTAGGCCTACGGATCACGAATGTTAAAAGCCTGATGGAGAAGCCCAAGCCAAGCCCCGGAGAGGCCAAGCCCCAGAGAGAGAAACCTGGGTAAAGGTGACCTTAGGGCATATGGTTTTCCACGTCCTCACGAGGTATTCATAAGAACTCCCAACACCGGGTAATTTCACCTGTAGCCTACGCCACCCACTACGCCAATCCCCTACATCAGCCACTACGCCAATCCCCCTACACCAGGCCACAACAACCCTTTCGCCAACCACATCAACCCCTTAAACCATGAACCACACCTATCCCCTTAAATAACCCACAGTATTTCCGTACTCTCCCCACAAGACGTAAATATACATCCCTAAACATAAAGCTCGCTGAATGCTCAAAAGACATACCACAAAGGTAAGGCAAAGCTATTACGTAAGAGATAAGACTAGGTATGAACTGTACCTACGTCCTCCACTCCACACAAACCATTGCCACATCTTCCTGAGGAGGCGTTTACCACTGGAAGCGTACCATCTACCCAACAGGCGTATACCTGACAACAGGCTTCGAGGGTCTTCTAACCCAGCAGCTCGGGGTGGGTCCAAGTTGGTCGGCCAGGGTGTCGGAGACTGCAGCCCGCAAGCTCATGTATCCACAGCAGCCTGGCTGGTCTGCTACACCTTGTAAATACTTATGCAAGAGGCCTTCTTAAATTCCTTCACTATGTCTCGTGAAGCCTTCGGGAGTCTTCTTTACTCCAAAGCTCGGGATGGGCCCAGGCTGTTGGGTTGGGTCGTTGGTCAACCAAGCTATTTGAAGCCGCAACACATAGGCATACGGATCTCCAACAGACTGGCTAGTTCAGTATACTTAGTAGCTACTTGTCCAGGGCGTTCTCCAACTTCCCTACTGTGCATGCCATGGGGTTTCTGATGACTGTAGGCAAGGTGTTGTAAAGGTATCATTTTAGAGTATTTTACAGTCTTCCATGACTGTCATTCCAGTTAAGTAGTTATTTCCATGTAAAAGTTGGGGAGCATGCCTTCTGGGATTTTTCTGAAGTAGACGATATTGCATCTCTCCTGTATACACTCCGTATTGTTCTTCATGTCCGCAGGCAATGTCTTGAACAGTCTTGGGCCCGCCCGGGTGTTCCATGTATTTTCTTTTAGCTTATCGCAATTTCTGATTCTAGGGCTTGTATCCTGAAGCGTCATCCACGCCTGTCCTACCAAGAGGGAACAGTTTTTGAGAGTACAACTGGAACTATAATTTGTAGGATTTTCAAGTTGCAAAAGACAATTACACTCTTCCGCCCGCGTCGCAGAGAACAGACTCGGTGAGTTCAGTCGTTCCCAATAGTCCAGATCGTTGGCCGCCTCACTAAAGGCCGTGAAGGATCTCTGAGCGCTTTCAAGTTCTGTAATCTCGCCCATCTTTTAAGATGATGTGTGCACACAGCAGTATTCGATTCGCGTGTTTATCACAGCCTTGAAGAGCGTTATCATTTGCCTTTCTCCTCTTCTCTCGAAGGTCCACAAGACCCATCCCATCATCTTTTTCAAGAGGTAACTGTTGCTTCATACATTTTATTCTAGTATCATCCACACAAAATGATATGTCTGTGATTTGCGTCTCTTTCCATGTCAGATGTAAGAATGGGGAACATGAGGGGCGCAAGTACAGTCCCTTGGGAGAATGAGCTTTTAACCAGAGAGGCAAAGGAAATATCCCGTTTTACGACCTGCTTTTATCCCTATGTTATGAAGGTGTACATCCATCATCTAATTTAACCGGTTATTCCTATCTTTTGCATTCTATGCGCTGTGATACCATGGCCATAGTTACGAAAGGACTTTGCGAAGTTAGTAAATCACATCAGCATCTTGTTCTTCACACCCTCAGCAACCTTATCGTAATAGTAAGTAAGTGAGGAATGCAATATTTTCCCTCCCTGAAACCATACGGTCCTGGGTTTATGTAGAACGTTCAGTTCCATAAATTTTATCTGTTCGCCTCTTACGACTCTCTCGGAGATTTCAATAAAGCGCCAAATGTTATCGGTCGATAATTTTTGGGATACTGCTTTTGCTTCCACCGCTGTGGAAGCGGGGCGATGTGAATCGGTTTCAAACTCTCGGGGATGCTGCCAGAATCTAAACTTTATCTCCAGAGGATGTCTAGCGCTCGTGTAAAGAGGCGTTTTGCGTCTCTTTATGAAGACCGAGTTCCAGGAGTCCGGTCCTGGGGCAGCGCAATGGGCACACTCTCAATGGCCCTCTCGTAATCCTGTGGTGAGGTGGTGACATCCGCTGTACGTAACACTGCTGGGACTACTGTCTAGGAAGAAGCCTGTTGTGTCGTTTATCCTGAAGGTGGTCAACGGATCAGTAATTACGAATCATATTGCTTTCTTTTAGTCTAATAATATCTCGCTGATCTCAAGGCAGTCCTCTGTAACAGTACCTTCTGTTTTAAGGGGTTTATGGAATATGTTGTCCTCGATTTACATAAAAGTACTTTGGGTTATCTATTTCATACATGACTCTTTCCCCTTCTTCCTTTACCTGTGTTTCGTATGACAATTTGAGATTACTGTCTACGTGATCACTATTCTACTGTTCGTGCTACGGGGAGAGAATTTTGCATTCGTGTTGCCCCATCTCTTAGCCTTGTATATTCGGATCGTGTCTTCACTCATTTCTATACTCATGTCCGTCAGTTAAATTGAGAGCTTTCCCTCTGTTCGGTGAGCTGTGGCTTTTTATGTCTACAATTCTTTTCTCCACTTTCTGGATTGTGTTCGTCTTCCCAGTTCTACCTAAGACCTTATGTGCTTTCTTCTCATTGGTATATATGTCTGTTACATGTCTGTAGTAAGAATGTGGGCACGGCTTCAACACACTCCTCTGTTTCGGGTACTGAGCAACGTTTTCCCATTCTCTCGAAGGCGTTTCATGGATCACACCCTCGCGCTTCATCCACTTCCTATCTAAATCAAAACTCCTGAATACACAGCCATGGTTATGTTATTCAGACCACTACTTTTTAAACAGAGGGGTGCGATTTTCTAAAGAGGGTGCAGACGTTAGTTAAAAAAAGTCAGCTCGTATGGCCAACTAAGCAGAAAGTACACACACACACACACACACACACACACACAATCAACAACAGCCAGCTATATAACGTAAAATGCCAAAGAAAGCCAAAGTTCACGCGGTAAAGAAGAGAGAACCTGTCTAACAAACAGTGGCACAGACCATCACCTCAAGGTCATACCGAGACACATGAAAAAAAAAAAAAAAAAAGTCATCAGTGAAAGAGAATAAAACCCAAAATATTTTCATTCGTGTGCAAATCGCAGATCAAGGACCACCAATTTCCAGGTGCCCTCTTGGAGAATACACAGATGACTGCCAGGAGATGAGATACAGTAAAAGCAATAACAATCAGTGGTTTATGAACTAAACACCACCTTTAAGAGATAATTTACCCAACAGACTTTTTCTTCAATAGCAAGCACTCTGCCCCAGAAGCAGAATCCCGGAGCTCTTGCCTTCGTTATGCACACAGAACCTCCTGCAGGAGCACTAAATACTAACCTTAGGGCAATACGTATGGAATCTAATACATCCTCCTCACTCCACAAGCGAGGACGCAATGCAGTCCAAAACAACTACCGACGAGACATTAACATCTATGAGAGACTTCTAGAGACGTAAACTGGCTGACCATATGGAATCGAACCATCTGCATAATCCAGGACAACATGGTTTCGGGGTCTCTCTCTCTCTCTCTCTCTCTCTCAGATGCCTGATCACAACGACAAAACTGTAGGGTCGGTGGGGTAACAAACAAACTGCTGATGTGATTATATGCATACCCTGCCGAAGTCGGTGAGCCCGTGGTGACACACAACACACAAACACACACACACTCGCACACAAAATGATTAAAAATGGCAATAAACCGGTAAAACTGGATCGTGGAAAGCTGTTGCAGATGACGCTATTCCCAGAGAGTCCGTCATGGTAAAGTCCTCAAGTCTCCCACCCCCCTCCCAAGAGGTACGGTGCTTGTCTCTTGCGTTGTTTTGCGGGGTTATTTGGCTCTGTTGAGCTCGACAGACAGGGGGCTTTCGGTTCCCTTTCCTTTTTCCACTGCGTTAAGGAACACCAGTGACGTCTCCTCCTCCGGGAGTTCGTCTCCACCTGCCTCTGTTTGGCCCCGTGTCTGGATTCTTTAAGGGCATATACTGTAATCGGCACGGCGGATATGTCTCGCTGTCCCTGATATGCAGGGCTTACCTTACGGCGCCTGTTGCACGTGGGGCAGGGTAAGGTGCATGGCTAGGGCCTGCTACACGTGGGGCAGGGTAAAGTGCAGGGGGGTAGGGCCTACCTACAGGTGCCTGCTACAGGTGGGGCAGGGTAAGGTACACGGGGTAGGGCCTACCTACAGGTCCGACGCCGGCCGCTAGCGACACGCCCAGCCAAAAATGCGGTCAGGTCAGCTATGTGCGAGGCACACCACTTTCTCCCGTGCCCTCACCACACCGATCATTATGCTGTCACCACCACCACCACCACACTCATCACCACGCTGCCACTACGGCACTCATCACCACGCCACCACTACAGTACTCATCACCACACCGCCACTACAGTACTCACCACTGCAGCCATACCTCACAGTAACAGTATTACATATCTGACTACCTTTTATGGACAAATGTCGCTGGTTCTTAACCAGACCCATCAATAAAAAAGCTTCTGTAATTCAACTCTTCTTCTTCCTTTCTTCCGACCTGATCAGTTTACCGTTAACCGTGCAGCTGATGAAGGGATGTGTGGGCGAGGAATGTGAGGTATTTAGGGAAGCACTGCTTGCATGTGCGGAAATGTGCGGCATGCGGAAGGCGGGATGTGGGCGCGCGAGAAAGGGGTAGCGAGTGGTGGGATGAGGAAGTCGAGTTGCAAGTGAAAGAGAAAACAGAGATGTATGGTTGGCACCCAGAGGAAAGCAGTGTGAGTGATGAGATGCACACAAGAGGATGCGGCACGGGGTAAAGAATGTGCAGGGGCTGAAAAAGAGGGCAAATGAGAAATGACGTTAAGAGTATCGGCAGACTTCAGGTAGCACGTGCTTGAAGAATATTCCTGGTAAAGTCTTCGGGTGTCTTCAACCCCCCCCCCCACACACACACAGCCCTAGGCTAAGCCCAGGCTGTGTTGGGTTGGGTCGTTGATCGGCCAAGCTGTTGGGAGCCGCAGCCCGCAGGCCCACATAGCGCCCACAGCCTGGCTGGTCTGGTACACTTTTTAGGTACTTGTCCAGGGCACCCTTGAGCTTCTCTTCTGTGCATCCCATCAAGCTCCTGTTGATGGTAGGCAAGGTGGCGAGGAGTCTTGGGCCCTCGATGTTAAAGGTGTTCCCTTTCTCTGTATATCGCACCTCTGAATTTCCTAAGTTGTATTTTGCATAAGTATTCCAAGCCTGTCCTGGGAACCATAACTTCTGCGCTACAGGGTGTACAGCCTCGGATTTCTGTCATTCCCAGTAATTTAGTTCCTTTACCATAATAATATAGGAAAGATCTCTGAACACTTTCTAATTCCGCAATTTCGCCCGACTCGCAGGGTGACGTTAGATCTAACGCAGCGATATTCAGTTCGTGATATAATCAGCGCCTTGAATATTATCATCATCATCGATTTTTCTTCTTTTGTCTTGAAAGTCCGCAGGATCCAACCAACCATCCTTCTGCAGGAGGCGGCCGCTGTTTAGTTGTGTTCGCTGAAGGTTGGGTCGTGAGACAGTATCTAACTTTGAGGTTTTCCACACTGTTCAACTGGTTTATGATAGTGTCTGCGTCTGTACCTTATCGTTTTTGATTCAATCGTTTTCCCAAACCGCAGATGAAATGTATTCCCATCAATAAGCATGTCATTCACAGTGGCCCCTCTTCGAGACCACACTTATGTCTACTTGCAGCCTATCAGCATTCTATGCTGACACGATTTTCAAATCTATTCTAGTTTCATCTGATAAGGACGATAAGAAACTGTTATTCGCGTCAATTTCAGATACAAAAACAGTCCTTTAGGTGCCTGATTTTTTTTTTCATAATGGAGGCAGTGGAAATAGCATGTTTAACAACTACGTACCGTGAACTGTTAGTGAAAAAGTTACAGAGCCATCCCGCAATTTTTTCCAAATGTTCCCAAAATAGGCATTTTATATGCTATGACACCCTGGTCACCAATTATCAAATGCTTTTCGCAAGTCTGTGTAAATCACACCAGCATTTCTCGTCAGTTCACCACAGCCTTGACAATCTTATCGTAGTGGTCGAGCAACTGAGGGAGACAAGATCTTCTTGTCCTGATAACGTGTTGTCCCGGGTTAAGTACGTCATTCAGTTACATAAATCTAGTCAGTCAACCTTTCTGGGACTCTCTTAAAAACTTTACTAACGTGCGATGTTCGTGTCATTAGCCGGTGTGTTTTTGGGACTAATTTGCCTCCGCCTTTCTTCAGACTCTCAGGGATGATGCCAGAATCTCGACCTTTTCCTCCAGAGGACACTTTAAGTGATCGTACAAGAGGCGTTTTGCGTCTCTTTACGAAGGTCGAGTTTCAGGCGTCCAGTCCTGGGACAGTGCTAACAAAAATCTCAACTCATATCTCCCGGCAGTGACCTGTTGAAGATACCCTCTTCTCTTTCTGAGGGACCGATGGAGGTTGTAGTCTTCGATCTCCGTTTTGCACGCGAGAATTTTGAGTCGTTTCTTATTTCGTCAGTGGCTCTTTCTCTCTTCTTGATTCCTTTTCCCGTGTTTCATGTGACAGTCCGAGTTTATTATGGTCTGGCGTTCATACGTTTTCTTTGCCGAGTGAGCGGCGGTTTCTTCGCAAAGTCTGCAATTCTTTTTCGCCTTCTGTGTAGCGCTCGCCTCTCTCGTTCTACCCGAGACCTACTGTGTCTCCGTTTCGCCAGCTTCTATCTACAGCATGTCTTCAGTAACAAATTCGTCATGTCTTTAACGCACATCTCCCGGGGAGGTATCCGAGAGGGAGGGTGGGGGGGACATAGGGGGCAGTCGCTCCCCCTATGAAATATAAGCTAAATTAGTAACGGAGATGAACATTCTCTTACAGATGTTCTAACAATTTCATCCCTCGACAGGAGAAACAAATGCTCATCCATGACTAACGGTTTCCATGGCTTACATTGGTGACTAGTGAAACAACCCTGCCAGTTTCACCATCCTTCCCGAAACACTGGCAAAAGTTTTTTATGACGAAACTTTCTCTTCCAGCAAAGGCATTTTAATTTGTTACACTGAACTTCCTTTGTTACAGCTGCGAACAGTTTACGTTACCAAATATAAATACATTTTCATTCAAAACTGGTTTCCGGCCTCACAGTCAAATCACTTCTGTACAACAGCAGTCTGTATTTATGATAATTTGACTAAAATAACCAACTGAATTCAACATTAAAAAGAACGTTAAATTCGCTAAGATAAAATGAGATACCACATTAAATTCTCTAAGATAAAATGAGATACCACATATCACTCTTTGTTTTGAACTCTTCACCATTGTCCTAGCGAGTACACTCCCCCCCCCCACCACCACACACACACATTTACCACCCTGACCACTTCCTAGATACGCGCCTGGCTCCTCTGTTCTGGCACTCAGCAGGGGTTTTCCATTGTGTCACGGGCATATCATTGATCACATCTCCCCATTCCACCCGCTTGGTATTAGAACTGAAATGGCTGAGTGTACCTCCACGGCTACGTGTGTCCTCGCCGAATGAGTTTGGCATTTAAATTTGTCTTTCCTTTGATTAGGCAGATCCACGTTGTTATCTATAAAGATTAAATATATTCATTTCATCTGGTTGGGTTTGCTGATTGAGGAGGAACTTGAGATGCAGTCTGAATAACTCCATTCATTTTTAAGGTGTCAGTCCAATCTGCCTATGATGACGATACTTCCCTGCCCGTCTCGTCTCCGTTTTCTGTAGGGTAGGTTGAAATTGCAGAAGACGGGTATATCTGGGGGATTGGGCATCTCAAGAGGTGAAGTCAGGGTTCCGTGTTCCTTGTTCGCTCCATAAATTCTTAGTCTCGCATCCGCTGGTCTAAAGACTACTGCCATGAGCAGGTTCTGGTTTCCAGTCTTGACAAAATGAGTGTTTTGGACAACATCGTATTGTGGTAAGTGTTCACGTGTTCGGGGTAATGGCATCTCTTATGTACAGTCTAACTCCATACGGGACAGTGTCCCAAAGCAGACGATGTAATAGGCGTGGGAGGTGGCTCTCCCATGCACATGGTGTACTGTGGGAGGTAGTTCTCCAAGGAAGGCATTGTACTGGGCGTGGGAGTCAGTGCTCCCAGGCAGATGGTGTAGTGGGCGTGGGAGTCAATGCTCCCAGACAGATGGTGTAGTGGGCGTGGGAGTCAGTGCTCCCAGGCAGATGGTGTACTGGGCGTGGGAGTCAGTGCTCCCAGGCAGATGGTGTACTGGGCGTGGGAGTCAGTGCTCCCAGGCAGACAGTTTTACGGCGGGTGTCTGGCCTCCCAGCTTTAAATAAGCCTCAAACAGCGGCAGTCTCTTTGGCCCAGCAGTGGCGCCCTCTGCCTCCATGTCGTCTCCTTCCCTCTAGCCTCCATCTCCTCCTGCCTTGTACCCTCCCCTGTCCTCCAGCACACCCTGGTGTAATCCCATCCTCCAGCACCCTGGTGTCATACCGTCCTCCAACACCTTGTTAGTGGATGGGGAGGAAACAGTGTCTAAGGATGCTGTGGTTGTGAAGGTGGTGGTGGAGTGTGACGTGCGAGGAAACAGTAGAGGACGTGGCAGGTGATAGTAGTGGTCTTGGGAGGTGATAGTAAAGGACGCGGGAGGTGATAGTAGAGGACGTGGGAGGTGATAGTAGAGGACGTGGGATGTGACAGTAGTGGACGTGGGAGGTGATAGTAGTGGCCGTGGGAGGTGACAGTGGAAGTGGTGGACGGATAAGTGGCGGTACAAATGTAGAGAATATTGAACTTGGTTTTGTCATTATCATAATTCCCACTGAAGCAAATGCAAAATACTAAAAACCATAACAAAACGACAACTTTCAAATTCCGCAAGCCACCTGTCCATCTATTTCATAGCTCTCTGAGGCCTGAGGAGGTTTATGGATGTGAATGCACCTAAAATGTGGCGATCTGGTGCACCTGAAGGAAACCCACCATTTACGAAATGAAATGTCGAGTGGAAGGGATGGAAACAGTTGAAAATTTTTATAAGAATAATCAGAGGACAATATGACGTGAGAGGGATCCACGTGGTCGTCTGGTATATGATGCCATACAGAGAGTACCTGTCGTTATATATATATATATATATATATATATATATATATATATATATATTAGTCGCCTACACGGCATAGGCAATACATACCCCAATCAAAGGCCATTTTGGGTGAAAGATACAAAGTGAGAGAAGAGAGTAGGAATTAATCTGGGCTCCTTGGGTGTTTGTAGAGCCGACTCTTACAGGTATAAGGAAGGTTACACGAAGGAGGAAAGACAAAAGGAGGAGGAGGAGAATTCCAAAGCTTAGCTGTTCGAGAGCGAAAGAGGAGGTATCATAATGGTTAATCCACGAGTGCCGTCTCCACACAAAAACTGTGGGAAGTATCGGCCAGCCGTGTGCCTCCTGACCAGGTCCTGAGGGAAGGGGACACACGTATAACGAACGCTCAAAAGAGGAGTGACCAACATCGAGACAGCAGGCAACATCGCAACCTACAGTATGGGATGACTGAAGAGAGCTGATGCCAAGGTAATTAATGAATTGTAAGGCTTTTTAATTCCACTCTTGACTGATACAGAACCGGAGGAAGAGTCACTCTAGACGTGTGAGTAGTACTCTATACTAGGGCACATAAAACTCCTAAATTATGCACCAGCTTTTCACAACAATAATCGTAGTACCTATAGAACAACGCCAGCTCTAGGCAGCAGACTCAGCGATGTTCATTACCAAGGGTTTCCATGACTGACTGGAGAATATGGTTACCTCGTGAAGTCGGGGGGTGGGGAGGTCTTCATCCCCCTATCTCAGGTTAGGCCTAGGCTGCTGGATTGGGTCGTTGGTCGACCAAGCTGTTGGAAGCCGCAGCCCTCCGGCCGACATAGCCCCCACAGCCTAACTGGTCTATTACACTTTGTATAATCAACATGTTTATATTATAACAGTTTTGTATTACAGTGTTTTAAAACTGAACAGGGGGAAATGAATTACTCTTCGATAGAGAAATAAGAAGGAAATGCATTTCACTACTCTTGGTTATTACTAGGTTACTGCTCTGCCATTCTGAAAAGCTGCACCAGTTCGAAGAGAGAGATATATGCTCAGTACATGAGAGAGAACAAGTATTAGTTGGATGAGAGGTGGGAAAGAGAAAAGTATGCAAAGTGGAAACATTAGCGTAAGAGCGATTAATGTTGGAAATAGATGAGAAACCATTTACTGAGAGAAGAGAGTAGTAGGTGACAAGAAAGAACCCTGAAGAACATCATTATTAATAGGATACGGTAGGGACGTTGCTCCATTTACAACAACTGCAATAAAATGGCCTGAGAGGAAACTGTAAGGGAAGAGAAAAGCAGAAAAAAAGGAAGAGAATTAGAAAGCAAACACTTTTGCCACAACTTGTCAAATGCTCCAAAGATATCAAGGGCTACAACATAATAAGTTTCAGCAAAATCTCTGAGAAAGGAAGACCAGAGAGGAGTCACACAGGAGACATCACCAGTAGACCTAACACAGGTGATCAGAAAGACAAGAATGGGGTTCAAAGTGCTTAAGAAAGTGGGAGTTAAAGTGACATCCAAAGACTATGGAGACGGCAGAAGTGAGAGCACTCTCCTTTCTTTGGGATGGGCTGCACTAAGGCATGCTTCCATGAGGAAGGAAAAGACTGGGTTTTTTAGACAAAAACAAATTGAAAGAGTCTTGGTGTTACTCTTTCATACTTAAACCACAGTTTCCCAAAACTGTGAGGTAGTGCCAGGAACAGACAAAGAAAGGCCACATCCATTCACATCCATTCCCTATCTGTTGTGTGGAATGCACCAAAACCACAGTTTCCCATCCACAACCAGGCCCCACAGACTTTTCCATGGTTTACCCTGGATGCCTCGCATGTTCTAGTTCAGTCCACTGACAGCTCGTCAACCCTAGTATACCAAATTGTTACAATTCACTCTAAATCAGGCATGCCTTTCACCCTCCTGCATGTTCAGGCCCAATCACTCATAATCTTTTTTACTCCATCCTTCTATCTCCAATTTGGTCTCCTCATTCTTCTTGCTCCCTCTACTTCTGACATATATCCTCTTTATCAACCTTTCATCACTCATTCTCTCCATTTATATATATGCCATTTCACACATAAGCAAGGTAGCACCATGAACAGAAGATGAAATGGCTTATTCACTCACATCCACACTAGCTATCATGTATAGTGCTCTCAAACTAAAGCCCTTATCCACAACCCAGAAAACAAAATGAACAAGTATTGTAAGTAAAAATATGTGGGAGAAAACATAATAATTGGCAAAATAAAGAAAATATTTGGGAAGGAATAGATAGAGGGGAGTAAACATAAAAAATACTCAGGCCATGAGGAAAATATACAAGAGAGAGACTGAGGGATGCTGTTAAGAAAAATAGATAATATAAGAATATTGAAAAAATTAAATTCTGTATGAACAAAGATATACATAGAAATAAGGAGTAGAGATATGTACTGGGATAAAAAGAGTAAAAATTCACTAAAAGAACAAGTGCTATAACCCAGTGATTGACACCGGTCTGAAGAAATTTAGTTTTTCTTTACAGCAGCAGTGGTCATATATGGGAGGAAAGAAAAGCAAAATATGTGCACTAATAAAAGTGAAAAGGGTATGAGAAAAAAAAATGTACAATGATACCATATATGAACCACAAACATAAATCTTAAATTGTATTGTTGGCAGAAGTAAAAGTTAATCGCAAATAAGAGGAGACAATTGAAACTGAAATGTTGCAATGGAAGAGAGATTGTTGATATAAAGAGGGGAACAAAAAGATATAGTGGTAAATCAATGAAGACAGGTTTATATGCAAAGCCACCTTAAAACAGTCAACATGTAATTTGTTGTTCAACTTGCACATGAACTACTCATTCCGATGGCAAAAACATATACTGTGGCAATATCAAATTGGTCAATAGTGCCTTAAAGGCAAACAGTAAAACCTGGAGAAGCTTCACAGATATACATCTAAATCATGCACTTGGAAATACTAAATGGTCATCTGACGATGACAAGATGATGTTTGCTATAGATATACTCTCACTACGTTACATGCAAAAATTCAAAGGGCATTGCTCCTATAAAAAAAAAAAAAAAAAAAAAAAAAAAGGAATGGGAAATGCTGTAATGGAAATTAATCTATTGGGCTCTACAGTCTTTGACACAGCTGTTAAGGAAAAGCAAAAAAATTATATAGATATCAACTCAAACTTAGAAAGATAGGAGTCTTCTGTGGCAACTGACTGAAAGAGACCTTGAATCATAAGGCACAGACATGAGTGCAGAAAGAGACAGAGGGGGGAAGAAGGTGGAGTTGCACAGAAAGAGAAACAATGACTCGGGTATGGAAAGAGAGGGAAACAGAAAATGTGGAGGTCAGGAGACTCTCAGGCCTGACTATGGATATGGAGTTTGTGAAGTGCAATACAGGAAGAAATCAGAGCATGTAGATACAGTTAATGCAAAGGGAATTTGTATACATGGTAAGACTAGCATAATATATTGGGGAGAATGTAAGTTTAATCACCAAAAGAAAAATATCTCAACTAGCTTAAGAAAGGTAGACATACTGCTATGGAGACAGAAGTTGATTTTACTACCAAAAATTGTGCAAATCATTGTTTAAAGTTTAGGCGCTACCTGAAAGAGTACTGCAGGGACCACTACACATCAGGGACAAGGAGGCAGATCCCTCAAGCAACTACAATACAGGCCCTTTTGATAACTCAGAAATGGGGCCAAAAAGAGGCAGGCAAAAAAATATAAAGAAAGAAAAGACATTGGCCTCCCTCTACAAGCTCACCAGAACAGGATGTATTAAACCCCCATACAACACAGAAAAAAGACATGTAACATTCTTTATATATGCACCTTACAGGGAGTCAAATCACATAAAACAAATAAAAACTCCTTTATATGCAGCTTGCTGAATGAGTTAAATGTAGTATTTGCAGCATTCATTGAAACACATGGACTCGCCTCTGTGATACAGAGGTTAGCATTCCTGACCATGAGTTAACATGAGCTAGCATGGGGTTAGAATCCTTAGTACAGTAGTCAACCTACATCTAACTCAGGTATTCATCCTCTCCTCAGGGCTGGTCGGTAAATGGGTACCTGGCTTAGGCTGGGGTGTGTGTATGTGCATACATATATAAGAGTAAAGACAGTACATATGTACTGTACAAGGTTAAGACACAGAGCTAACACAAGTGTAAAACTCTCTCTCAGTAACACATAAGCAGAAATTACAAGTAATAATTACAGTGAGTAGTAGATTTCATATTACAACCTGTTCAGACGCAACAGGACTAGAAGATCACATAGAGGAGTTGGAATGGTGAAAACCTGTTGAAGTCTCTAAGAGGGCTTCTTAGCCCAACAGTTTGAGATGGGCCCAGGCTGCAAGATTGAGCTGTTTTATATATATATATATATTTATTTATTATTTTTTATTATACTTGATCGCTGTTTACCGCGTCAGCGAGGTAGTGCTAGGAAACAGACGAAGTGTATATATATATATATATATATATATATATATATATATATATATACTGTATGTACTACTTATGCTACACACTCAAAACATCTATGTAATTTTACTCTTCACTCCCTGGAACACAGACAGGAAAGGTTCATCATCCACACCAGGAAATTCCTAGAAGGAAAGGTCCACAATTTACACTTGGAAATAATATCCTACTAGCATGCCAGGCATGGAAGATTTTGTAAAATACTACATCTAAAATCCAAAGGTTTGTAATGCACAAAAAAGAGAATGTCTTAAAGATCTGTGGCCTATGACTTCATCACCTTCCCTGCAATCATCAGAAACACCATAAAATGCACAGAAGTTTAAAAGTGCCTTAGATATATACCAACAAAATGTACCAGACCAGACAGGCTGTGGAGGATAAATGGGCCTGAAGACTGCAGCTTCCAACATCTTGGTTGACCAAATACCCGACCCAAACTAACAGCCTGGGCTCAGCTTAGGATGTAGGGGTAGAAGACCCTTGAAGACTTCAACAGGTTTACATTTTTCAATGTTGATAGGTTTCAACTCCTTTAGTATAATGAAATGAATAAATCAGAATCAACACAGCATACTGGATGGATACAGACACGATCTACCTATATAGTCTTCCATGGTTTCATTCCCTCACAACCTAGGCTTAGCTCAGGCTGCTGGATTGGGTCAGGTTGTTGACTGACCAAACTGTTGAAAGCCATTGCCCTCACAGGCCCTGTATCTCCATTGTTGAAAGCCATAGCCCTCACAGGCCGAATCCTCCATGGCATGGATAGTCTGGCACACTTTGTAGGCATTTGTCCATGGTCCTCTTAATCTTCTCCAATGTGCATCATATGGTGTTTCTGATGGTTGCAGGGAACACCATGGAATGTACAGTGGATAAATTTAAGAGAGCCCTGGAAAAGCATCCACAGTGTGTATTGGACCAGCAAGGCTGTTGAGGCTTCAAGGAAACCCAGTCTGTGGAGTTAGAAAGCCCCTAAAGCCGACAATATGTAAATCAGCTGGGCAGTGTCTGTGTCCATCTAATATGCTGTATTGGTTCTAATTTATTAATTTTCATTACACCAAGGGAGTTGAAATTTATCCAAATTGAAAAATGTATACTTGGTGAAGACTTCTGGGGCTGTGTTTTAACATCATCCTTCAAGGCAAGCAAAACTGCACAATCATAAAGTGATCTAACATGAAAAATGGCATAAATTACAGCAAAAGGCTGGTGAAAACCCACTGAAGTCTTCGGGGTGGGGTCTTCACCCATCACAGCCCAAGCTGGGCCCAGGTTGTTGGAAGCTGCAACCTACCTTCCTGCATGGCCCTCACAGCCTAGCTGGTCTGGCACACTTAATATGTACTTGTTCAGTACACTCTCAAACTTCTCTAGTGTGTGTTCCAGGCAGCTTCTAATGATAGCTAGCAAGGTGTTGAAGAGTCCTGGGCCCTGGTTGTTTAAGGCATTTTCTCTTTTTGTGCATATCGAATCTTTGGAATCACAGACTGTACTTCCTGTAGACAGGAAAGATATGGTATATCATTCTCTATGACTGGAAAATCCTAGAATGAAAGGTCCCTACCTTACACTCAGACATAACTTTATACTGGCACAACATTCATGGAAGACTGAAAAATATATTCACCAAGCTATAAATGATTAGGTAAAATGTGAGGTTAAATTAAGTAAAACACTAGTTTATTCATGGGAACCTGTGAAAACCTCACCTAACCATACACACAGGCTGAGACTTACCTTTAATATTCAATATTACACTCGAACTATACCCAACATTGTTCCCATCTTCCTCATGCCAAATTAGTTGCATACACTTGTAAGCAGTAAACACACTTAGTAAACAATATTCCAAGCAAGAGAATGCATATGACTTCACAATATTACCATTCGTTCAATTAACATCGAAAATAACACAGAAAATATCATAAATTTAGGTTGGTGCTAAGTGAAGTTTTCAAAGCATCTGTAAATTTCTGTAAGTCTCCTTCACTATCAACCTACATTTTTCCAAATGGTATATCACTCATATCTTGAAAATCTTAGAAGGCATGGTCCCCGTCGTACAACTGGAATAATCTCCCACTGGCACAACTGTCCAGGAAAATTCTGTTAAATGCTACTTACGATACCCAGACGTGTGATATGTACAGAGAACACCTTAAATTTCTGAGGCCCAAGACTTCAACATCTTGCCTAAAATCATCAGAAACAACACGGGAAGCACAGACGTGAAGTTCGAGAGTGCCCTGGACAAGTACCTATGGCATACCTATTGCCGGTGGCTATAGGTATGTTTGGGTTCTTCACGGCAAAACATAATTTGGACACTCGTAGCCAACGCCAAAACCTTTACATCTACTGACAGTCAATCCATCTCTAGAGACAAAACGCTAGCTACTTTGGCAAACAAATCTATCGAACAAAAAAAAAAAATACAAAGATTCATAAATACAGAGCATATACCAGAGAATTTTGGCTCACCGTTATATAAACATGAGTATTCCATCATAAGGAGTCTTAATCACTCATACCTGCAGACATATCCATAAACAGTCATACACATCATACGGAAATATAACTCTGACGTAATAACGGCAGGTAATAATGCATATTGGTAGAGGTGGGGTATACAGTATAGAGGAGGAGAGGGTTAGGGTAGGTAGGACTGGATGACAGGCCTCAAGTGTTTATGGTTCTCGGCCTCTCTCGCCATGACCGTCAATGGTGTCATGGCCAGACTGGTGCCGCACGCCCTGCCCTCCTCCACCACTCCTATCAATAAGCCTCGGTCACCACTGTCAAGGCTTCAACTCCGCTGGTCCCCGGAGTAACCTTCCGTGGGCATTACCCGAGCCCGTTCGCAGAAAAATGTATGTTAAAACCGCAGGAGCGCCGCGTCTGCGTGGTTCGTTTTTCATCAATATATCAGCTCGCCGCCCTCCACCGCCCAACCAACCACTTCATACCCCTTTTTCTTGATAGATCCGCCGGATTTTGATACCGACGGTCGACTCGCCTCATCAGCAACCCTAGCAAATGGCATCCGAGACAAAACACGGACGGGAATATGAGAAATGTCAGAAAACATAAGGCTTGATGTTCCAGGTCCGCACCCTAACTTAGCATCAAAGAAAATGGATCATAGAGAGGCAGAGTGGCACTCCTCCTTCAAAACTTCAACTTCTTTCACGTACCTGAGGAAGATTAGCGTCTAGCTGCCGTTGGAGACTATCTCTCTCCTTTTCCAGTTCTTGGTACTTAGATTCTAACTCGCTCAGTCTCTCCTGAGTCTCCCGAATCGTGTCTAAAAGTTTGTCTCTCTCGTCTAGCATTGATACCATAAGCTGTTCAAAATTAGCGTCATCTCCGCTAAACTGGGATCCCCGTTGGGAGATGCTGTCCTCAGCTATGGTGGGCATAACATCACACATCATATTCCACATTTTGAAGGAAATTCAGCCCACTGGCCGTATTATTACTTCAAACCTTCAGCGACTGTGCTCATCGACTGGCTCCACCACCTTCACACCCACTTCCTAACACTTTTCATGGTCATATTTACCAGTCTGACTTACACAGTACGAACTCACTTAGCTCAACGAACATTCACAAGCTTTATGAACCACATTCAGCACTCCATAGTCACGATATCATTCACTATTCACCAGAAGTTGGCTGCCCGTCCGACCCGACCGCTATCGAGCGTCGGCCATTTTCAAGACTGCCTCGGTCTCCCGATGTCCGAATCCCTCAAAGATGCTCGCAGCTCTGTCTTCGCCTCACCAATTCTCACCCACTGGCCACTCCTTACTCTCTTGAAAACGCTCTCTTAAGGTTATAGATATATTTCTTTTATCAAAATTGTTTTCAATAGTGTGATTAAGCGCACTATTGGCAGCTGAAATTAAATAATCCCACGAAAGGTTTCATCGGAGTACCCCATAATTACGACAGTGGTGGCCTGATGTGTACTACAGCGGGATCGTATGAATGAAAGGTACTGTCTAAAGTGTTCAAAATGGTCATCAACCTGAGCACCAGACACTTGCCTACCAACCACAGACACACGGGGGAAATGAAATCACCGTTTGATGCAATATATGCACTTGAGTAATTCAAAGTACAAGAGAAATGGAGGTATGTAAATTCCGCACATCGGGGCAGATCACCGGCGACTTATTAGCGGGGACCTGTATGGTGCGGCCGGTATTCCGCTCGTTTGTGCGATAATAACCATTATTGTGGTGATTTAATCCACAGTTCACTTATCAGTGTAGAGAGATGACCCAAATAATTCAGTGACGTACGTACACGTACAAACGCAGACACAACCGGACAAACAAACCTACACAAAAACATACACAAAAGTAGACACACCAGAGCTTTAATTGAGTATTTCTTCCCTGGGCAGGACTGTAATTATTAATCTTTTCAGATTATAAGGTCAAATGAACATGGTACACAGCATTATCTTCATCGTAGGAAAACTACAGATACTGGTTGCCGAATGATGTAACACGCCATACAACCACACCACAGCCACACACACAAGCTAGTATACCACACTAAAACACTACAGTACCACACTAGCACACACAACTACATTATACTAACACGCATAACTGCACTATACTAACATACACCAAAATAACAGACTAACACACACCACTTCCACATTAACACTACATCATAAATTAACACACACCACTGTACCACAATTAAACATCACTATATACCACTATATACTTTACTAACACACAAACCACTATACTGCACAAAAAACACACCACAGTTCACAGTAACATAAACCCCTATAGTGTTGTGACACAAATCACCACACACCAATGTACCCTAATAACACATACTACTAAGATGTTCGAAAACACAGCACTATACTAAACTAACACACACCATACGACACCAACACATTATTATACCACACTGACACACATCAGTATACCACACTGACACCCATCACTTTAACACACTCCACTATTCTACACAAAACATAGCAGTGTACCACAACAAATACTATATAATACTGACACACAATGTACCACATCAACATTCACTTCATCTTCCCAGTCTACTTTCTCACGGATGGGTATGACTTGCCCTATTCTGCTCCCATGGCATCTTGTCTTTCTCCAGTGACATTTTGAACAGTATTTCAAGTGATTGTCAAGTGTACATAGTAATATATCCAGGACATGATGAAATTTCATGAAGATCATGAGTCCTTTATGGGATAAAACTCTAGTATTCTGTTAATGTCTTTTCTCAAAAAATCAATACTTTTCCATTCCACCCCACTGGCATTGGGTTAGAGTCTTTAAAAAAAATGTAAAACTTTTCATTCATTTGCTAACATACACATGCATGATACTTTATAACTCTTCCCTTGGCTTAATTTGCTGGTCTTACATTGACAATTTACCTCTGATTAATGTATGGAAAATCTGTTCAGTGTTTCTTTGTTCCAACTTTTATATCCTGTTATAAATATTCCTTGCTCTCTCATTGGGAAAGAGCCTTTACTTTGCTACCCCCTCCTTTTTTTTTTTTTTTTGTAGTGTTGAGGCCAGACAGCATCACTTGGACTTTAGGTCTGCATATCTATGTAACTGATATCTTACAAATGCTGCCTGGCTGGAGTGTTACCTGTCTTTTCCACAACTCATCTTGAAGCTCCTTTGCTTCTTGACTCGGTACTTGAGGTTGGAAGTACTTATGTTTCTCTTCCTTCAATGTAAATTTCACAGATCCCTTCATCACAAAGCCCTGGTTGCTGGGAACTGAACCCCATTTCCCAATTTGTGTGTAAATACATATTTGTACTGTAGACATTTAGTTTTACACTTGTGGGGCCCCATCTCTTCAACATTCATACAATTTCTTATACCTATGCATGCTCTCCGCATTAATGAATTCTTTAGTAATTCTGTTCCATTCACAGACTACTCATACTTTAAATGAGCTTTAAATCTTTTTTAAGAAGATTCTTGCTTAATTTCATGCTCTTGTCCTCTTTATCTTTCTACGAACTGTTTTGTCTATGTCATCAATGTGGCTTAAAAACTTATAGTTTTGTGATCAGGTTACCCTTAACTCCTATCTCTTCAAAACTGGGCAATATCGAAACTTCTGGCCTTTCCCTGTAACCCAGCCTCCTTAATTTTGGCACCATCCATGTTGCCCTCCTCTGGACCTTCTTTATTAGCTCCTTGTGTGGTAATCAAACTTGTGAGGCACATTCTAGTTTTGGTCATATGTAGTATATAAAAAGCTTGCCAAATATTTCCTTATCCATATGCTTGAAAGCCATTCTATGCCAGCATTAATCTTTGTCTTCTTAACTATTCTCCTAACGTGGGATTCTGTCGACTGGTTGGGGATGATGTTGACTCCCATGTCATTCTCACACACAGGATCTTGGCTTATTTCCTATTTATCTATCTAGCTTGTATCTAATGCCCATTTCCTCTGGGTACTCTCATCAAGAGGGTAGCCATGGCACAAGCCTCCCCTTATCCCTATCTTTATGTGCCTCTCTTACATACACTATTCCATGCATTCTTCCCCCATTTCTCTCCCTCTGGTACTCTTCCACTCTATTTCCCCATGTCACAAGTGGTCTCCCACTCACATCAACCCCTTTAATCATACTATCATGCACTCTCCTTGTAAACTCATCATACATTCTTTCCATATATGAATCATATTGAGCCTTTCTTTCACTTTGTGTGCATAATCACTAATTTGTAATGATCTATTTGTACAGTTGAGGGAGACAGTTTTTCACTTGAGGACCCTAGCTCTTAAATTTACATTGATGCATTATTTCAGCTATTGTATATCTGTTTCTAATAATCTCTGGACCCATTTCTAAGAAAGAGTCCTAATGTTAACCATGACTTCTCTCCAGGAGCTGTTGCAGCTCCAAGACTACACTACTTTCTGTAACTGGGAAATAATAGACTCATTTGGAGTGATAAGTTCTCTGACAAGACTGTACTCCAACAGGTACAACCTCCCCAAAGGTAACCTTCCACTTGTGGTGTAACCTTATGCAGGTAGAGTCCATTAACACTACTATTCTAAATTGTATACATTCATCATTATGTCATATACAGTGCATAGTTGGAGCATTCAGCGAACAACAAACAAAAGTAAGATAAAAGGTGATACAAATACAGAAATAGGATAATAAAAACAATGAATGTCTATATATTTTTACTGTGGTACCACATTGTCCCACAATTATTGGTCCATAACTGTTCATTAATTTGCACCTTTCTTTAAAGTCACAATCTGCTGGGACGAGTATGTCTTCTCATACTTAAGACTGGGCTGATAATAGCTTGATCCATGACAGAGAATTAGAGTCCATAATTCAAACCAGCATATTACTGAATGTAGAAAAAATTATATATAATAAGTCACTGTATATAGAAGAATATGAATAATTCTTAATATCAAACTATATGCTATGCCTAAAATTCATCTATGACTCATAAAAAAAAAACAATAATGATACTGTTGTTAACTGAAGCATGTATTTGGCATACACTTCCAGTACCGAGGATGCCACCAAGGATAAATCCGAACATCACTCACTGGATCCAATAAAATCTGAAATGTTAAAAGAAAATTATGAAAACAGACCTTTGCTGTTACGATATACATAAATTATCACAACTGTTATGTCAGCATCCCAAACTATGCTAACCCTTCTTAACTAGACAGTATAACCCTATCCAACTATTTCTATATCGATCTTAATTCTCTGGTTTTATTTTCAGGTCTACAGCTCAGTAATAATGCTTTCTCATTCTTAGGTCTACCACACATCATCTCTTTTTACTAACATCATTAATAATTAGTAACTACAAAATTGCTCAATACATCCATTCACACATAATTAGTTCCAACCATCTACGAGGATTTACTTTGCTTAGTCCTGAACCTTAATATTGCAATATGATGTAACCAATTCTAACCCTATCTAGCCCTGGCATGAAACCCCAGTTTTACCCTTCAACTCCTCAAGATGTATATTCACAAGAGGTGGGAAAATCTTCTAGATGTAAATATATGCATCGAGTTTTGTGCCTCTATTTCAAGGCTATCCACTGGGCCTGTGTGGTTGCCAAGTTGGCAGCGCTTGATATTTTCTCCCCATAGTCAGTCTTCCTCCAGCCTTGTCATTGACAGCACATTCTTGTGAGACATATAAGGAAACTGTGCAGTTTTTAGCCAGCTTGTTTTAAAGGAACAGGCAGGTGATGATCCTGAATTACTTGACAGTGATGTATAATAGACCCAGGCAGCTGTTGATCTCTGTACCAGACCTATCACTTTGGTGAATGAAACTATTAAGCAAATAAACCCAGAACCTGGTTTTAAATCCTTCCCATCTGTATGGACACATCGGTTAGCATTAAGTAGTGTCTCTAAAGCCTTTGATTTTTTCACTAATTTTCAATTACAGACATATATATTCAATGGCTTTACCTTCATATTCACTAACTTACAAGCAAATTTGGATATCCATGAACTCTACCCATACTTGCTGTCTCACTGAACTTCCAGTTCATTCAAGTACTAAAATGTGTAGGAATATGGCAAGAGACTTGCCTTAATGAAAAAAAAGTCATGTAAAAACCGATGGAACTTACAATCATTTTGAGTAATTACCTACTTGTACTACATTGGGAGGGAGTTTTACACTCATGGGAACCCATGTCAAAAATATTGTCTATTATTACAAAACATTTTCGATTTATGTATGCTGTCTGCATTAACCATGTCCTCAATCATTCAGTTCCAATCATACATCACTTTTATACAATTAAAGTATTTTTTTTACATCCTTTTGAACAAGTTTCTTACTTAATTTCATGTTATGTTCTTGGGTTGCTCTATCCTTACATCATTCAAAGAACTGTTCACTGTCCAAATCATCATTCTGTTTTAAAAATTTAAAGATTGTGACCAGGTCACCCTTCACTCTTCTCTCTTCCAAAATAGGTAAATTTAAAGCCTCCAGCCTTTCCCATTAACTCAACTCTCTTAATTCTGGTGCCATATTTGCTGCCCTCCTCTGGAACCTTCTCTATTAGCTCTTTGTGCTTCTTTATGTGGAGTGACTCAACCTGAGAAGCATATTCTAGTTTTGGCCTTACATAACATATGGAGAGTTTACTAAACATTTCCTTCTCCATATACTTGATAGCTATTCTGGTATTAAATTGGTGACAGGTTAGGGGCAATGCTGACTCCCAAATTGTTCTCACACACAGAATCCTGAAGCTCATTTCCTGCTATATAATACTCATATTGAGGCTGTCTTTCACTTTTTCCTATTGTCATTGCTTTACTTTTGCTTGGGTTGAATTCTTTTAATCAACTATTTTTCAGACCAACTTTGGAGTCTATTTAGGTCTCATTGTAAGCAGATGCACTACTACTCATTTCTCACTTCCTCATGACCTTTCCATCATCTGCAAACATATTCAGATAGGAGTCTATACTTTCACATAAGTCATTTCCATTGATCAAAAATAGTACTGGTCCCAGAACTGAACCCTATGGGACTCTGCTGTTCATCTTAACACTGCATTATCTAGGTATGAATCAAGGATCAAACTGATATCTTCTGCAGGAATTCCCAAAGGTTTAAGATTCCTTAGCCTCGTATTTATTCACTACTGCAACATGAAAGAAGAACATTACTGCTGGGGCAGTTGGGAAAAAAGATAATGGATACGAAAAGATTGAATGTAAGAGTGTATTGTGATGTAAATAGTACAATACAAAGATGATGGTGAGAGGATAAAATGCGAAAGAATATATGTGAGAATGTTCGTGAAATTCTCAGGAGAAGCAGTACCCAAAAACCTAAAGCATTCTCACTGTGTATTCTTGCTGTGGAGTTACAAAAATTACCCACTTATGATTACAATGGGAGTGAAAAGCCACCTTTGGCAAGGCCATATTACTGTTAAAGGACAAAAAGAAGCATAATATTGTTGAGGGACTTCTTGCTGTAAAGGAGTCCATTAATACCCTGCTCTTGATTGGAACACTGCCTCAGAGCTGTAGGAGCTCCACTAAAGGAGTCCTGGGATTATATAACCAATAATTAATCTTCCTTCTGTAAATACTGGAAACTGTCCTCAACATATAAAAGGAAAAATTTCCAGTGGTATGGGACAGACATTTTGATTTTTACCTCCGTGGCTGGAATCTGATATTTGCGGGTAGAAAATGACGCAGATCTTGGTAAAAGATGTGCTGGAACAAAGCAGAGACGCAGACGATGGCTACACAAGTTAGACGTCAACCCTAGTCCAGCATGGTACAAGAATTCTCCTATCACCATGGCAGTTGCACACACTGCATTGCATGTTGCCTACAAATATAATAATAATAATAACAATAATAATGTCAATAATAATAATGATAAAATAACAATAAAAATAATAATTTTTTCATACATGCTCACCTTTTCCCACATAAGCAAGGTAGCAACAAGAATAGATGACTGAGCTAACAGTAATAATGATGACTAATAATAACAATAATAATACTAATAATAATGATGATAATAATGATAATAAAAATGATAATAATAAAAACTCCCATCAAGAGGGTGACCAGGGCAAAAGTCTCCAATTATCCGTCCTTACTTTATTCTCCATTCCCATGTTAGCAAGGTAGAGCCAGGAACAGATGATGAATGGTCTCATTCACTCACATCCATTCTATAGCTGTCATATATAATGCATCAAAACCACAGCCTTTTATTCATAACTAGTAAGTAACCACAGACCTTTCCATGGTTTCTCCTGACCACTTCATAAATCTTTGTTCAGCATATCAAAAGCACATCCCCTCTGTAAATCACAATGCTCAATTTGCTCTTTCCTTTGCATGCCTTACCCCTTCCTGCATGTACAAGCTTCAAAAACTCAAAACATCTTCCACCCACCCTTCTACCTCGTTCATGGTTTCCCCCTTTTCCTTGACCTCTCCTATTCCAAAATGTATATCCTCTTAGTCAGCCTGTACTTACTCATCCTTTCCATATGTCCAAACCCTTGCTTCACACTTCATTCGCCTAAGTTCACAGGTTCCCCTACTCCCAGTGTACCTCCTCCACGTCACACACGCCATTTATACACACGGGCAATGCTTCCCTGTATACCTCCCACTCTAATCCACTCCCCTTGTTTCATTTACTCTTATCCTATGTCACTCTTCACTCAATCTTTTGTAATACCTCTGCACACAAACACCTCTTTTCCAAGCTCAATTCTTCTCCATTTCTATCAAACAGAAGTCATTCCTTTTCCACATACCATTACAAACTTTCACATGCATCCACCAAAAAATGATTGGTCATTCTGCCTGCCTTCCCTCTCAACAACCTCTCCTTTACTTCCCTATATGTAATATAAAATATTTACAAACCTCTATGATGAAGCAGCCATTTTCAGGGTTGAGGTTCACCAGTTTATGTGTTTCCTCAGCAGTTACAAGCTTTTTTCTACCATCTTCTAAATTTTTATTTTGATTTGAGTCAATAAACTTGAAGAAATATTTGTGATGAGTACCAACTTTCTGAAAGATTTAAAAGATATTTTAGTCTCATATTAAATAACTAACGCGGGAAGTGGTGGATATGAATGAAAAAAAAAAATAAAGAATATCTTTATTTTTTTTAATGTTAGCTGAGATGGCATGGGCAGCTGAGGCCCTAATCAAAACCATCCCATTAACGATATATATATTAATTTATTTATATTTATTATACTTGATCGCTGTTTCCCACACCAGCGAGGTAGCGCCAGGAAACAGGTGAAGAAAGACCCATCCCCCACATACACACATATATATACATATCAACATACACATATATACATACATACACATATACACATTTACACTTGCTCGCCCCCATCCACTCCTTATGCCACCCCACCCCATGGGAAATAGCATCACCACCCCCCGCACCGGGGAGGTAGCGCCAGGAGACAGATGAAATGGCCACATTCGCTCACACTCAGTCTCTAGTTGTCAGGTGTAATGAACTGAAACCACAGCTCCCTTTCCACATCCAGGCCCCACAGACCTTTCTGTGGTTTACCCCAGACACTTCGTATGCCCTGGTTCAGCCCATTGACAGCATGTCAACCCCGGTTTACCACATCGCTCCATTTCACTCTATTCCGGGCACACCTTTCATCCTCCTGCATGTTCAGCCCCCGATCGCTCAAAATCCCTTTCACTCCATCCTTCCACCTCCAATTTGGTCTCCCACTTCTCCTTGTTCCCTCCAC
>JAYMFT010413846.1:0-52189 GCA_038088735.1 Panulirus argus | reverse complement strand
ATATATATATATATATATATATATATATATATATATATATATATATATAAAGAGAGAGAGAGAGGGGGAGGGGAATTAAAAGAAAGATTAGGAGTTTGACGAGTTTTACACAGCATAAAGAGTTAAATAAGCAGAAAATGTAGAAGGTTAATAATTCTATGTAACATCTTCAGAACAAAATGAAGAATGCAGGTTAATATAAGAGAGATTATTGCAGAGGAAAAAAGGATCAAAATTACTGAAAAATTTATGGGGACATTAACTAAATGTATGAATGGTAATAGTTATTGTAAGGGATAGAAAGTAGGAGATTAAACATTCTTGCTGCCCAGCTCAGTAAGTATGCATTAGATAACAATAAGGATAAACATGGATACATGACTATGATTTGATGATACATACATATATACATACATATATACATACATACATACATACATATATACCCTAGCCTGAGCCAGGTACCCATTTCACTGACCAACCCCTAGGGGTGAATGAACAGCTGGGTTGACTGTGGACTTACTGCCGCAGCCAGGATTCAAACCCATGCGCTCGACCCTGGGCAGCCTGTGAATGCATAATGGTCAGGAATGCTAACTACTACACTACAGTAGAAGAGAACAAATAGGAACATCAGTGAAAGAGGCAAAAGGGGAAGAGATAATAGGTAGTAATGAAGTATTATGAAGAATTGTCAAATGTGTTTGATGTTAAAGTGGCAGATGTGGTGTGTTTTGGTCAACGTGGTATGCATAGCGAGAGAGTCACTGAGAGTGGTTTGGTGAAAGGAGAAGACGTAGTGGAAGCTTCGTGTAAGATTAATGCAGCAAAGTGGTTGGAGTGGATGGTATTGCAGTTGAATTTATTGTAATTTGGTTGGTAAGGATATTCAGTGCATGTATGGTTCTTGGTGAGGTGCCTGAGGATTGGTAGAATGTATGTATAGTGCCACTGTATAAAAGTGAGCGTTCAAACTGCAGAGGTATAAATTTGTTGAGTATACTTGGCAAGTTATACGGGAGGGTATTGATTGAGAGGGTGAAGGTATATACTGTGAATCAGATTGGGGATGAGCAGTGTGGTTTCAGAAGTGGTTGAGAATGTGTGGATCACATGTTTGCTTTGAAGAATGTGTGTGATAAATACTTAGAAAAATAGATGGATTTGTATGTGAGAAGTACTTAGAAAAACAGATGGATTTTAATTGGCATTTATGGATCTGGGGAAGGCATATGACAGGGCTGATAGAGATGCTTTGTGGAAGGTATTAAGAATATATGGTGCGGGAGGTAAGCTGCTAGAAGCAGTGAGAAGTTTTTGTCAAGGGTGTAAGGTGTGTGTACAAGTAGGAAGAGAGGAGTGTGGTTGGTTCCCCGTGAAGGTAGGTCTGCAGTTGTGGTGTATGATGTCACCATGGTTGTTTAATTTGTTTATGGATGGGATGGTAGGGGAGGTAAATGCAAGAGTTTTGGAGAGAGGGGTGAGTATGCAGTCTGTTGGGGATAAGATGGACTGAGAATTGAGTCAGTTGTTGTTCGCCATTGATACAACACTGGTGGCTGATTCAAGCGAGAAATGGCAGAAGTTGGTGACTGAGTTTGGAAGAGAGTGTGAAAGTGTGAAAGGAGAAAGTTGAGAGTATTTGTGAATAAAAGGTTATTAGGTTCAGCAGGGTTTAGGACAAGTTAGGTGGGATATAAGTTTGAATGGAGAAAAATGGAAGTGAAGTGTTTTAGGTATCTAGGAGTGGACATGGCAGTGAATGGAACCATGGAAACGAAAGTGAGTCTCATGATGGGGGAGGGAGCATTGGTTCTGGTAGCATTGAAGAATGTGTGGAAAGAGGGAAAGTTATCTGGGAGGGCAGAAATGGGTATTTTTGAAGGATTAGTTGTCCTAGCAGTATTATATGGTTGTGAGGCATTGACTATAGATAGGGTTGTACAGAAGAAGGTGGATGTGTTGGAAATGAAATTATTAAGGACAATATGTGGTATGAGATGGTTTGATCAAGTATGTACTGGAAATTAAATTATTAAGGACAACATGTGGTATGAGATTGTTTGATCAAGTATGTACTGAAAGGATGTGTGGTAATACAAAGAGTATGGTAGTAAGAGAAGAGGGTATGTTGAAATGGTTTGGACAAATGGAGAGAATGAGTGAGGAAAGGTTGACAAAGAGGATATATCGGTCAGAAGTGAAGGAAACAAGTAGGACGGGAGACCAAATTGGAGATGGAAGGATGGAGAGAAAAAGATTTTTAGCAATAGAGGACTGAACATGAAGGAGGGTGTAAAATTTTTCCAACTTTTGTTAGAATTATGCTATAATCATTTAGTCTTGTTTTTGGTGATTTGTACGACACTAAATTTGTGTTTACCGCCAGAATGCATTCCATAATCAGTTTACATTTATTGAAACTTATCTACAGTATGTGTTATCCTTTGAACTTGTTATAGACATATGTTGCTACACCATGTTTAAACTTGGTTCTGTCTGATCTGAATGTTTCATAGTGTTCTAAGCCTGCTTCATCTTTCACCTTTTCATTGTCAAGTTTCTGATTTATGAATTAGGATTGTGTTGTTACCCTTTGTATATTCATTGATGTAATTAACTTTGATTTTAGAGTTTTCAATTATAAGTCTATGTATGTTTATATACATTATCTTCCAAGGATTCTCAGTTTTTTATTAGTTCTCAGCTGGTTTTTTGGTATCGTGTCTCCCCGTTTATTGTTTGATTTCTCATATGTAGTTACTTTATTTTCATTTTTATAAGAGGCTTTTTTATCCCAGTCATAATATGTGATTATATCATTGACTTATTTCCATTTTTGCAAAAGCTTTTCTGATTTGGATATCTAATAAAAGTAAGAATTCCATTTGTCAGGTTGGTTTCTGTGGTAGTCATAATGTGGGTAGAAACATGTAGAAGCTTACAGAAATATGTTGTAGAAACATGCTCAGAACAACTACAGAAACATGTAAAAGAATCCTTGACCTGGTTTAAATTAGTTGTAGATGAACCAAGCATAGGTGATTATGTAATGCTGATGGCAGCAGAGAAGAATAGTCTTCTTTCTCTCTTTTCCTTCTGAAATGTGAATAACAGGTTTTGGGTAATTGTACAAGTCTCACGCATATTTTTTTCCCTCTCTTTTTTCTATCCTTTTTTTGAGTAAGTATTAAAAGACATTGATTTTTTCAGAAATTATGAGGAACAAATTTCTACTATGTCAGAGCATTTGGCCGATCTTAATGAAAAAATAACAGCCCAGTCAGAGTTCATTGAACACCTAAAATATGAAGCAAAGGTGAGATGATTTAACATCCATGTATCTTTTTCCCTTTTTCTATGAAAATGAGTTTCATTTTGTTCATCCTGCTGTATGAAAGGTTTATGTATTCCCTACTCTGAAGCTAATCTGGCCATCAGTTTGACTTTCTTACTTAATTAAAAATAGAAACTCAATTTGAATATGCTTCTTTGTTTTGGTGAAATACCATACTACTCGTGAAAGGTGAGTATGCTTCAGTATCTGGATGAAATACTATTGAGTTTAGTGTGCTTCTGTGTCTAGGTCCATGATTTAATAAGATAGTAAAGGTTGAGTGATAAAGTGTTTGTCAGTTTGTAAAGGTTGATCAGTGTCTCTAGAATAAATATGCTTTTCCATCATTTGTAGTAATGACTTAAGGTGAAATAAAGCATTTTTTAGTGTGAATATGTCTCGTGATACAGTAACACATAGATTCTTAAGGCAGGTGTTTTTACAGGAAACTTTTTTTCTTTTCAGAATAAGAAGGGAAAAAAGTGAGTGAAAGGTAAGGTCCTAAACATCTGAAATATTTCATAGTATAAGACTAAATTTTCATAGTTTAATCAGACCAAAGGTATTCTAAAGATGTTTTGATAAGATCATCCTCTCATGCATCTTTGTGCATGCGGATACATTCATACTATTTTGCAAATGAATACAAATGTACTTATGAAAATGAAGATATTCATATATCTGCATGTACTTTCATTTTCATTTCAAAATCAGCATTTATAGATCTGAACATAGTTGACCACATATTGTACTATGGTACCATGTTTCAGTTAATTCTCATAGAACCATGTTATCAGATTCTGCCTGCTAGTGGTTAAAAAATGAGAGAGAATTCATATTCAGCAAGGCATATGATTGTTAGTGGATGGAAAGGATTAGTCTGTCCTGGAGTTTCTACCACTAAGGAAGTCCTTTATTTCCCTGATCCTGCAATTAGTGCAGCCTTTAGAGTTGCAGGAGCCTCATAAAACAGGTCCTGGTGTTTGATAATAATGATAGATAAGTATCAGAAAACAGATGGACCTTGCAAATGCATCAGTCATATGGCAATGTGAGTCCTCTACAGGTGCCTTGCATCTTTTAGAAAGTGACTGTCAGTGAGAAATTACAAGAGTACTCAAAGGTGTTTAATCTAGTCCAGTCTTAACATCATAACCCCTCAACCTATCACCATGTGGGTCTTTTGTTTAATGCTCCATATTACCTGCACCCTCCCTCGCCGGTGCTGTATTACTACTCCTGTATTGCTTTCATTTGGATATTATTTTAGTATTTTCAATAAGTTTTCATTAACTCTTGTATAAATTATATCATATACGGTATATTGCTGGTAGGCTTTGGAGTTTCGGGTAGGGGGTGACTAAGATGGGCAAGCCCCCCCCCCCCTCTTTTATTTCAATTTCTAGAAGATGGAACAGAAGAAGGAGCTTAGTGGAGAATGCTCATACTTCTTAAAGGCTTAGGAAGTGAGTTCTGAATGAATGTGTAAGTGACCTAGATGAGAAGGAAGAAGAGATAGGTAGTATGTTTGAAGAAAGGAACCAAGATGTTTGGCTATGAATGAAACAAAGTTCAAGGGTGAAGTTGAAGAATGGTTTGGGAATGTCTTAGGGGTAAAGTCAGGGGTTGGTGTGAGGGCATAAGCCAGTTAAGGGTTAGCACTGCTGGTTGAGTAGGAATTGGGGGAATGAGTGAGTGTAGGGAAGTGAGCTCCAGACTGATATGGGTAAAATGAAAGTGGGTTGCAAGAGATATGTGATTATTAGTGCTTATGCACCTGGCCATGAGGAAGATGATGATGAGAGTAACTGAGTGAGTGTGCCTGCAGTTTTGATACAAGAGGTGTGGTATTAGTAATTTGCGATTTAAATGCAAATTAGTATAGCATCTGAGATTATAATTGAGGAACATGGGGTATTCAGTGAGGTGAATAGGAATGGTGAACAGCTTTCTGTCTCATTAAAATGGGACTTCTGGGCTAGTCCTGCCACTATCTCCTTACAGGAGAGACACACACACACACACACACACACACACACACACACACACACACACACACTCAGAGACACACACACACACACACTCAGAGACACAGAGACACACACTCACACAGACACAGACACACACACAAAAAAAAAAAAAATGCACGCATGCACTCACTCTGTCTATCTATCCATCCATCCATCTATCTAACAGATCTATGGGCTCTAGTCCCCGGCATCATGGGGTGCTAAGAACCTCTGGGTTTCTAACTGACTCTACTGCCAATGAGAGGGAGGGCTTTGGCATTAGTAGTACTGGCTCCTTCCATGACCTTTCCCTCTCTGGTAGGCCTTCCTTTTTTTTCTGCTTAATATACCAACATTTGTGGTCTCTTGTAACTTCTCTGTTGAACACCATCTGTCTAGTACCTCTCATAATATTTTGCTTCTCTCTGAGACACAGTTGTCAATGAAGTTCTCACTAAACCCATTTATAAATCCAACTATAATCTCCACTTACTAGTCCTGTTCAAAGATGGTGTTTGTGCTTACTCCAGCATCAACACGCTTGTTGCACACCATAAGGATCTTGAGTCTCCAAACTTTGATGTTTTGTGGCTTGAGGGCTGTCTCCCAACTACCACACTTTTCCTCTGTTTTGCCTATTGATCTCCAAATTCTTAGAATTTGATATCTTTCTTCGACTGTCTAAAGTCCTGCCATGAGCCTGTGACATCCTCTCACCTGCAAGCTGAGATCCTCTACCTCAGAGATTTCAGTGTTCACCATAGGGAATGGTTGAATTCCTTCCATACGGATGGTGGAAGGATTGAGGCCCTCACATTCTCCATTCTCAGTGATGTAGAGCAAATTATCTCCCACACTAAACATTTTCCTGACCACTTTCCCAATATTCTGGATCTGTTTTTCACCTCTTGTCCATCTCACTGCAAGTACACAATCTCACCCCAGTTTGTTTATCTGATCACACTCTCATAAATGTATCTCTTCCAATGGCACCTACCCTTCCAGCATCCCCTTCTAAGCATAAATACTGGCACCTCAACAAAGCTGACTAGAATAACATACGCAATTTCTTTTCTGACTTTCCTTTGGCATATTACTGTCTCTTATGTGGTGATGCTTCATTCTCCGCCAGACACATAGCAGAGGTTATTCTTGCGGTAATGGAAGTATTTATCCCCTCTTCCTCCGAAATGACCTCGTCATCCAATCCATGGTTCAACCATTCCTGTTTTGAGGCCATTCAGGCAAGGAATCAGGCATATCGGGCTTGGAAAAACTCTCCTTCCTCTGGCTTCCATTCATCTTTTATCACTGCCTGTAATCACTGTAAGCATATAATCCATGTGGCAAAATATTCCTTTATTCAAAGGAAGTGCAATAACCTCTCCTCGACATCCACTGATAGGTCTTTCTAGTCTGTAGCTAAGGGCATATCTAACAACTTCTGTCGCTCTACCTTTCCTTCACTTTCCCGTTCTCATGGTACGATAACTGTCTCTGCCATAGACAAAGTAACTATCTCTGATTCCTGAACCTCCTGTAGTTCCTCTTTGGATGACTCTAATTCTTTCACTCCTTGATGCTCCTCTTACTAATCCTACACCCCTTCTCATAATCTCTTTAAGGACTGTCCAAAAAGCGTTTCTCTGTCTAGACACAAGCAAGGCTTATGGTCCTGATGGCATCCATCCCTGTGTACTGAGAGAGTGTGCTTCTGAATTTGCACCTGTTCTTGTTAGTCTATTCCATTACTGTGTAAAAACCAAAACTTTTCCTTCTCCTTGGAAGAATGCATTGATACATCCCATCCCTAAGATGGGTGACCATTCTGACCCCTTTAACTATTGTCCTGTTGCTTTGATATCTACCATTTTCAGAGTCTTTGAATCCCTCCTCAACTCCCATATCCTTAGACCCCTCGAAGATCACCGTCTTCTCTCTTGATCACAGTATGACTTCTGTAGGGTGAGATCCACTGGTGATTTTCTTTCCTATCTTACTAATGGCTGGTCATTATCCCTGAGAGATTTTGGGGAGTCATGTGTAGTTGCCCTTGACATATCCAAAGCTTTTGACAGTGTGTGACATTTGGGGTCTCTTCTCTAAGCTCCCTTCTTTTGTCTTCCCTCCCTCACTTTGCTCCTTCATATCAAGCTTCCTCTCCAGCCAGTCTATCTCTGTGGTTGTTGATGGATTAGTCTTCCCCCTTTTCTTCATCTACAGCAGTGTCCCTCAAGGTTCTTTCCTGTCCCTTACACTTTTTCTACATATTTTCAATGATTTCTTCTCTGCCACAAATAATTATAATCAAATGCACTCATATGCTGACGACTCAACCTTGCATGCATCCACATCTTAAGTTCTGCTCCTTCTCCTCTCAGTCGATCTGCATTTTGTCTGGACACAGCTTCCTCAATAAACTCAGACTTGGACAGGATATCTGTTTGGAGTAGATTAAATATATTGTTAAGTTTAATGCATCCAAGACCCAGTTTTTACCCATCTCTTTATCGAAAACTCCTCACAACTCTCGTCTCTCCTTTGACAGTTGTGTAATTCCACCTCTTGACTCAGTGCACATACTTGTTATTACTGTAACATCCACTCTTTCTTGGAAACCCTACATTACAGGAATAGCTGTCTGCCTCTTTAGAAACTGGATGTCCTGTTCAGAAGATGAAACTTCTTTTCATCTGAACAATTGTGCTGTTTATGAAAAGGATTGATTCATCCTTTTATGTGATACTGCTCTGACAGCTGGGGTGGTTCTAGCTCTGCATCCTTACTTGACAGAGTTGAGTCAAAAGTGGTCTGACTTTTAATCTCTCCCATGCTAATTTCCAAACTTGACCCTCTTGCCCAGTGCCACAGTGTTGGTTCACTTTCCCTCTTCTGTAGGTATTACTTTGGTTTTAGCTCCAGAGAGCTGGCAACTTGTGTGCCTGCACCACTAGCTAGACCATGCAATACTCAGTTGGCTGCTGCATCACATGATAACTGTGTGGCCATCAGCAACTAAAGGGTGGACTGCTTTGATAACTGCTTCTTTCCCTACTCATCAAAGCCTTGGAACCCTTTACCCTCTCATATCTTTCCCAATAACTATGACCTGGAACATTTAAAAGATAGGATTTTCACTTCCTCTTAGATTTGTAAATATTTTCCTTTGTCTTTTCTTTTTGCATTTCATAATTCTCTCTGTATTTCAGTTAAGGCCCGGCCTTGATGTCTGGAGCTTGTAGCATAAAAAAGAAAACGTGAGGTGGGGACATACATAAGTATACATAAGTGATTAGGAAAGATGGTAAGAGGGCTGCCATGTATTTAGGAGATTCTCGTGTTTTCTTTCCGGCGGTGTGCATTATGAGGCAGGGAGTGCTACTGGGGTAGGATGGGTATACACCAGGCTGGCATAACAGCAAGTGACTATTTTGAAATCATCTGAGCACAGCTATGATAATATGAAGGACGAGAAGTGTAACTACATTACGTTCCTCCCTCCTAAACTGAATTTGGGGGAAATCGAGATGAACCTTGTAAAACAACAATTTGAAAGGGAAATAATGTAATGCGGTAAAAGTAAAGATGTAAATATTAGTATGAAATTAAACTGCAATAAAAATATATTCCTAAAATAATAACACAGTTCCTTTATCTTAAACTTCAAATAAAAATGGACATCAACTCACATGTTTGACTTACATTACGTAGGAGCTTACACAACTCATTTATTTACATCAGGTACATAAAATTTAGAATGTAAGGCGCTCTAGAAATATGATATAAAATTTGTGAAATAAAAGGTTACACACAAGGTACAGTAAACAAATATTCTAAACTAATTTATGAATAGTGTGTCTGATGGTTTCCTGACTCTAAGAGCTTCTGCACAATTCTGTCTTAGCCTTAGAAATCCCTTGATGAACTGGAAAAGCATTACTTGGCTGGTCTTGTGGTGGAGATACTCCTGCTGATGTAGGGTGTGCTGCCGCTGTTGGAAGGGTATGATTTACAGCAGGTGTAGCTAGAACACTGACTGCTTCAGGATTCGTTTCTACAAACTGCTGTTGTAGAGCTGGGTGTTTGATCTACAGTTGGGATGGGGAGTAGTCGGATGGTAGGTTCTTAAAGTTAGTTAACGCCATCCATTGTATAATTTGCAGTAATTTGGTCAATATGTCTCAACCAAATACCATTACCCACATCCACACGGTACTGCAGTAGTCCCAAATGTTCCATAACAATGCCTGAAATACACCCTTATGCCTCTTTGATAGTCTTGAACAAACACTTGCTGTCCTCAGATAAATTCTCGAAGAGCACAGGCATGATGATCATGTGACATCTTCTGTTGCTGTTGTGACTTTGCTGCCTGCTCATTCAAACTAGGTTTCAGCATTGCTAGTCTTCTTCAGGGTGCTTTCTCCAAGAAGAGTTCTGCAGGAGTCTGGTGTCTCGTACCATGTGGTGTTTTGATAGATGAACAGAAAACTTGTCACCTTATCTGTCAGGGATTGATCAGTGCCTTCTTTTTTCTTCAGTAACAACATCAAACCATGCACCATTCACTCATCCTGCCCATTTGATGCTGGATGAAATAGAGATGTTCACTTATGACATACACCATTTCTCTCCAGGAGACTTCTAACTCCTGCAGATGTGAATGTTGCAGCATTATTTCTCACTACCTCCTTTGAAGACCAAAAGCAGCAAACACTGGAGTAAGTGCAGATTTTATCTTCTCTGATGTGCTACCAGTAGTCTGGATCACCTCTGGCCTATTGGAGTACACATCCACCAAAAGCAAAAATATCTTCCCTTTGTACTTAGCATAGTCTAAATGAATATGCTGAAATACCCTGGTAGCCCATGGCCAAGGGTGGAGAGGCACTGAGAGGGGGCTCATTTTAGTGTGGGCAAAGAACAAAACACTCAGCAATCTTGCATTTTATGTGACTGCCCAAGATAGGACACTCTCCATAGCTTCTTGCTGGATTTTTCATGCGCACCACACCAGGATGTCCTTCGTAGAGTTCCTCTAGAACCCCGTCTTGTAATAGTAGAGAAATAACCACTCTTAAATCCCACTGTAGATATCCATCTTCTGTTTAGAGCTCCAATTGTCACACATGTAAAGGCTATATCGAAATATCAAGACCTCTCTTGTCCTCTAGTCACCATGCAGAGTAAAGTCCAGAACCCTAGCCAATGGCAAATCCTTCCTTGTTTTGTCTGCCATCTCACAGGCTGGTATAGGGAGTGTCTCTATATAGAAAAAATGAAAAATTTCAGCATGTGATGAACTTGTAGCTTTCTTTGGCTACCTTGAAGGAGCATTTGCATTTGAATGTTCCTCTGATTTTCTGTAGGTAATGTCATAGTCATATGCTGATAGTGCTAGTACCCACCGTTGGATCATTGCTGCTGCTTGTGTTGGCACATCCAACTTCTGTCCAAAAATCTTGCATAATGGCTTGTGGGCAGTTTGTAATAAAAACATCCTCCTTAATGTTCTGGATGCAAAAGCGACAGGTCTTTCCATGCCATCTGATTCTACATGACTGATTACTGGTGCAGTTCCAAGGGAATTGGCAATGCAAACAAGGATGATCATCTCTTGAGGGTTATAGTGGGCAAAGCAATGTTCTGAAGTTTAATCAAAGACTTCTTTGCCTTGTCAAATGCTGCTTGACATTCTTCTGACCTACCCACAGTTGATCTTTATGCACTAACTTGTATAGAGGAGCTACCCAGACACTTCACGAAGTGGGAGTATTAACTCATGAGGCCCAGAAAAGATTTCAGTATTGAACTACATCTTGCATTGCTTGAGTCTTATTAATGCTTCCAACCTTGTCAGGATCCTTGTGGACACCTGTAGCATTAATACAATGTCCCATGTACTGAACACTGTCTTTGAAGAAAGCACACTTCTCTCTTTAGCCAGTCCTCAGTCTTGAAGGCTTTGAAACACCCTCTCCAAATTTTTCATGTGTTCATTCAATGCATGTCCCTTGATCACCACATCATCTAGGTATAAGCAAGTTTTGGGAATATATTGCAAAGATTGTTCCATTGCCCCCTGGAATATTGCTAGTGGAGTCAAGATACCATATGTTAAATGGGTGAACCTCTATATTCCCTGTGAAGTGTTAGCAGTCAGAAAATGTCTGCAGTCCTCTTCCACTTCAGTTTGATGTTAGGCCTGAGTTAGGCCCAACGTGCTAAATTTGTCCTCCTGCCAACTTAGCAAACAATCTTTTATGCATGTTAGATGATACAGTCTTCCTGTATAAACTGGTAAATGCTAACTTTAAAATCAGCACAGACTCACACAGAACCATCATTGTTGGGGACATGTACCAAGGAAGTTGCCATCCTTCCATATTCAATGACCCCCTTCTCTTCTCCTTGCCCTTTCCACTTTTAACATGTATATCCTCTTTGTCAGCCTTTCCTTACTCTATCTATATCTATGATGCCTGTTCCCACCTGGAACTCGAGTTCCTCAAAGGGATGGCCCCAACAATAGAGTCACCATAACTGGCGAACTCCATTGCCACTTCTAAACCTTTAGTGCCACACCCTTAACAGGCCACTGGCAAAGGACAACTCTAGTGCAGTGTTTGCAGAGGCTCCTACCTAATATTCCTACTGACTGCTAACTAATTTCCTCACTCATTCTCACCATATGTCCAAAGAATCTCAGCACACACTCTTCAGCTCTCTAAACCACACTCTTCTTACTACCACACATCTCTCTTTCCTTTTTATTACTTACCTGATCAAATCACAGCACACCAAATTTTGTTCTCAAACATTTCATTTACAACACATCCACACTCTATTACACATCCTCATTTATAGCCCATGCCTCAAACCATACAACATTGCTTGGACTCCTAAACCTTCAAACATACTCAGTTTTACCTTCCCTGTATTTCCAAACATTCTCTAATGCTCTGAGAACATTTATCCCCTCATCCACCCTATGACTTACTTCAACAGTTTATTCACTGCTATGTCCACTCTCAGGTATCTAAAACACTTCTCTCCCTCCAAATTTTCTTCATGCAAACTCACACCCCAACTAACCTGTCCTTTTGCCCTGCAAAACCAAATAACCATGCCTTTATTCACATTTACTCCCAGCTTCCTCTTTTTGCATACTCCTAAACTCAGACATCAACTTTTGTACTTTCTCACTTGAATCTGCCACCAGTACTGTTTCATCAGCAAACAATAACTGACTCACTTCCCATGCCCACTCACCCCCTACAGACTGTATACTCATCCATATCTCTTAAGACCCTTGCATTTAACTCCCTCACTACATTTAACAGCCATGGTGACATCACACACCCCTGCCACAGACCAACCATCCATATTTACTCTCACACACACTCAATAAAAACTTACTGCCTCTAGTAGCTTTCCTCTTGCACCATATATTCATAAGACTTTCTACAAGGCATATCTGTCAGCCCTATCATATGCTTTCTCCAGATCCATAAATGCCACAATACAAGTCCTTATTTCTATTTCTTGCATACATTCTTTAAAGCAAACACCTGATCCACACTTCCTCTACCTCTCTTGGAACCACATTGTTTCTCCATGGTCTTGCTCTGTGCATGCCACCACCATCTTAATCACCATTATTTCATACAATGTTCCACATTCACTCCATAAACTTATACATCTGTAATTCCAACATTCACCTTTTTCCCCTTGCCTTTATACAGTGACACTATGCATGTGTTCCACCAATCCTCAAGCACCTCACCATGATCATACTCACACTGAAAATCCTAACTGACCAATCACCAACACAGCTACTCCCATTCTTAAGAAATCCAGCTGCAATGCCATACACTCCTGCAGCCGTGACACATTTAATTTAACTAGGCTTTCTCTTCCTCTTCTCTCTTCACCAAACCACTTTCCATAACTCTCACTTTGTTTACCTTCCAACCCAGACATCCTACATCTGGTACCCATTCATCCAACACATTCACATCCATTTCCTCTTCACCTCATTACTGCCTCTTACCACTTACCCTTTTGCCCCTTAATCTAATGTTTTCATGTGTTCTATTATTATTATAATTGATAGAAGTTAATATAAATAACTGAGAGTTAAAGTAGATTAAAACAAAGTTGTGAAGATTAGTAGGAGAGAGAGAAAGAAGTTGGCTGAAGTGTGGGTGTGAATAGAGAGATAGTGGAAGTGGAGTGTTTCAGATATGGAACCTGGGAGTGGATATGGCAGCAAATGGAACCATGGAACCGAAAGTTATCTATTGAGATATCCATTCTCTAACTGTCAGGTGCAATGCATTGAAACTACAGCCCCCTATCTACAACCAGGCCTCACAGATGTTTCCATGATTTCCCTGGCTGCTTCACAGGCCCTGGTTCAGTCCACTGACAGCAAGTCAACCCCTGTATACCACATCATTCCAATTTACTCTATCCTGTGCACTCCTTAACCCTCCTGCATGTTCAGATCATGATCAATCAAAATCTTTTTTCAATCCATCCTTCTATCTCCAGTTTGGTCTCCCCATTTTCCTTGTCCTCTCCACTTCTAACACATGCATCCTCTTTGTCAACCTCTCTGCACTCATTTTCTCCATATGTCCAAAGCATTTTAGCTTACCCTCTTCAGTTCTCACAACCATGCTCTTTTTATTGCCACACCTCTCTTTTACCCATGTATCATTTGCTTGATCAGTCCATCTCTCACCACATCTTGTTCTCAAACATTTCATTTCCTACACACCCACCTCTCTCCACACATCATCATCTATAGCCCATGTCTCACTTCCATGTAACATTGTTGGGACTCCTATACCTTCAAACATGCCCATTGTTGCCCTTCCACATAACAAGCTCATTCCACATATTCTTCAATGCTCCCAGACCCTTCGCTCCCTCACCCACCCCATGACTCACTTCTACTTCCATAGTTCCATTTGCCACCCTATGCACTACCAGGTAATTAAAACATTTCACGTTCTCCAAGTTTTCTCCAATCAAACTCACACCCCAACTAACCAGTAAATACCCAACTAAACCTAATAACCTTGCTTTTATTCACATTTACTCTTAAATTCATCCTTTCACACACTCTACCAAACTCATCATCACCAACTTCTGCAGTTTCTCACTTGATCTGCCACCAGTGCTTTGTCATCAGCAAACAGCTACTGGCTTGCTTCCCAGGCCTTCCTTATCCCCTATATACTGCATACTTATCCCTCTCCAAGACTTGCACTTATTTCCTTCACTATTCCATCCATAAACAAACTAAACAGGCAAGGTGACATTACACACCCCTGCCACTGACCAACTTTCACTTGGAACTACTCACTCTCCTCTCTCCCAACTTGAACACATGCCTTACACCCTTGATGAAACTGCACACTGCTTCTAGAGTCTTTCCTCCCATACTATATATTCTTAAGACCTTCCACAATGCATATCTATCAACCTTGTCATAAGCTTTTACCAGATCAATGAATAACACATACAAATCCTTCTGTATGGATAAATATTTCTCACACATTTTCTTAAGCACACACTTCAACCACACACTCTCTACCACTTCTGAAACCACATGGTTCCTTCTTCTGATGTTCTGTACATAATGATAATAATGAACAGTGATATACTGAGGGCAATGTGCTGTCAATGGCCTGAACCATGGCATGTGAAGTGAATGGGGGAAACCATGGAAAGGTCTGTGTGGCCTGGTTATGAATAGGGGGCTGTGATTTTGGTGCATTGCACAAGACAGCTAAAGAATGGATGTGAGCAAATTTCTTCATATAGGCCTCTTTTCCAAGCTCACTCACTTTTACTACCCTCCTCTCACCCATATATGTCATTTCTTCTTTTCCAAAAACCACACCTTTGCCTCTGCCAGGTAATGATTAAACCTCCCACTAGCTGCCCCTCTCAACAGATTCACATCCACGAATCTCTCTTTTGCACAACTCTCAAATAGTGTTTAATCTGATAATGTCCATGTATCATCTTACCTACTCATCCACATATGGTTATGTATAATCCTGTACAATACCCCCCTGCTTTTTGGTTGTAGATTTTGTGATATTACTTATATGGGGCTTCCAGAATAGAGTGGAGGACATGGTTGTACCCATCATGTTCATATTAGTACTGATATGAATTGAGGTGTTTTAAATTTGAACAGCGGGAAATGAATGACTCTCGAATAGAGATAAAGGGAGAAACAGCATTTTAGCACTATTAGATTTAACCTGGTCTCCCTTCATTATTGCATCAGGATTTTGAAAAACAGCATGATCTTTCACACAACAATTACTTTCAAATTTTCAAACCTTTTATCAGAAAATATTGATGAAGAGTCAGACAACACAGAAAGATGTAACTGTATGCACATGCTGTTTCATTCAATTTTTCTCATTGAGGCTGTCTTCAGTGTGCTACAACAATTTTAAGAACATTCAGTATATTGGGCAATTATCACTAAGTTATGCTGTCTGCAGATGGAATTAATTTTTGGAACTCTTGGATCTGTTTGCAGTTTGAAAACATATTTTCAGCTCTTTCTTCTAATAAATTAGTTTTATTTAGAACTGTGAAAATGTCTGCTACATTTGACAGCTTCATAACCCATGTTACTGCAAAGCAAAATTGCCAAATCAGACAGTTTTTCTACCAGAAAATGAGAATATCTTACCAGAAGTTATACACTGTTGTAAGCACCTTGCTCCATGACAGTTATTGAACTTTAGTGTGAAATAGTCATTGTATTTGACTAGCTCCCATTTTAAGCATAATGCTTTAAAAAAAAAAAAAAAAAAAAATGTTTCAGAGAACTTCCTCAAATGACATTTACATCTCAGAACTACCATAAGATCACTGGAAATACCCGTGGATGCCAAGGTCATGAGATGAATGAAATTGTGATTCCCATTACAGTCATGATTATGTCAACTCTGCCATTTCTATTGGTCATAAATTACTGCATCATCATGCTGTTGGTAAAGTAAGAAAACACAGTTAGGTCTTCCATAAAATCATCTTATCCTGCATATCTTAACTGGACTTATAGTGGTGCATTGTTAGTGCTTTCATGTTGGATAATGAAATCTGCATCAGACTGTAACCAAGTAACAAAGTAGTTTTCTAAATGCTCTGCAGTAGAAGATATTCTCCAAATCATTGTGTTATTACTGGGAATACTACTCAATTTTCCACTGATTTTTCTTTGAATCTTGTACAGATCATATCCAGGATTGTGGAAGGATTAGGGTTATAGCACATATAAGGAACATTTTCTCTTTTGCACAGATGGAATTAGATGTGACAACAGCTGCAGGGTGGTTGACTGACTGAGAACTTGCAGTGATAGTATTAATTAATGCTTCATCCCTTGAAAATATTCAACAAGTTCTGCATGTTTTGTGCCAAAGTTTTTTTCTTTCATATTTGTTTCCTATTTTCCACATAAGCAAGGTAATGTCCACAACAGAAGACTGATCCTTAAAGGAAATATCTTTTTATGTTAATTTGAGTGTTTAAAGCTCTCTTTGATAAGGATTTACATACAAATATCACACCAGAGCTTGAGATCTTGATTTTCTTTTACACATTCAGTTAAACCATATTCCAGAAAAGGATCATTGTTGATGATTTAGTTTTCTTGTCAGACAAGGTTGACAATAGAAACCTCTCTGTTTTTACTAAAACCTTGTTCAAGAAGCCATAACTAAATTTTCATTGCCATATCAGGTGCCGATGAATTTTATAACTGAGTTTCTGAGCTTCTTTTTCCAATAAAAAAGAAAGATCCCTTTCATTCCAGGAACATTCATTGTATCAAGCCCCACTATTAGTCTTCACAACATGAACAAAACTGACAGGGAGGGCACTAATGTATGAGGCAGTGTACTCTTGTGAGTTGTCACAAAAGTGCCCTCAGTGTTGCAAAATATTATCTCCTAAAAATGCAGTTTTTGTCTATGTAAAGCTAGCTTCATGCATCTGTTATACCTTACTCTGTATCATGCACTTACAGATTTTTCTCACCTCCCTAAATATTCAAGATTTTTTAACCTTACAGATGTTTTTATCCTTATAAAATGAGAAGTGAAGAATAAAAGAAAACTCTCCCTTCTGCTTCAGTGCTGTCAAAGATAAGAGTGGACTTAATATATATTTATCCTACCTCATGCATTGATAATGAGTGTCACCTTTCTTTAATCCCCTATAAATAAGATAATTTTTAGATGTAGTGTACCTTATTAGTTATTTATCAGTAACAGCTATATATTGACAGAAATTCGCATATTTGGCATCCGACACAATCTGCATTTTCCTTCCCTGTTGAGTCTGCAGGGTAACTGAGAGTGATCATTCTGTGCAAGCATTTGGCATTCCTACATGCCCCTCTCCTTATCCTTACTAAGAATGTATCCTTGAAATTGTGGCAGTAATTTCCCAATGTGAAGATCTTCATTTATGAATGGCAAAGATCTCTTTTTGTGAATATTAAAGGGTTATAATCTCTTGCACTCTAAATGGAAGTATTTTGATGGTTAAATCTATGAAATAATGTTGCCAGGTTAACAATAAATCTAAGTACTTTCACAGTAGATATCACTCACAAATGTCACACTAAGAGGGTAGTCACATTGTACAACAGCTTGGAGAGTGGGACAAGTCTACCGTTCAGTAGATATAGATAGTAAAAATGCTGCACACACACCTAAAATCATCATAAGGGCAGAAACGGTAGTTCAAAATATTGTTTATTTGATATTGTGAAACATAGTATTCTGTTTACATAAGGAATACATGAATAAGAAGATGAAATGTAGGAAAATAAAAAAATTCTGAACTTACAGACCTTGCATTACCCTGAACACACATGAGGTTATACAATATACTGAGTTACACATCGTTGTCATAAACCATATGACATTCTGAATGATATTCAGTGACTCATATTTTGAAAAACACTGACAGCCTTGTAGTTGGACAAAAACAAATTTTATATACATTATTTTGATTTAGTGCCTCTTTAAATAGAAAACACTCCTTAGGAAATATAATCATAAAATTTCATGCCATTTTTGCATCCATATGCAGAAGAATGGAGTCCAGATGACTGCAAAACTCCAGGGACCATTGCTAAACCAGATGACATTATGAAGGCACCAGAAAAGAACCCAGCAACAGGTTATCCCATCGCAGCAGTCAGAAGGATGAAGAAATGTTGTCATGCACAGGGCTTTTCTGGGGCTTCACCTTTTAGGCAGAGAACAAGAAGAAGGGGAAGACCAAAGAGACTGATCTAAAATACTGGATCATGGCAAGCCTTTCTTGAGAACTGGATGTTCAGTGATGGGAGGAGTTACATTCCAGAAAGATAAAGTAGACTTTTAGATCTAGGTAAGATGAAGGAGCCAGTGGAAAAATGAAGTAGGTGTAAAAATTTGTGGTTGACTTTTGTGTGATATCAGATCAGCTACAAGTGCTGTAAGACTTCTTACTTAAAAAGATTGAGCTTATTCACACTGACATAAAGTGACCCAGTGTTAGGATATTCATCCTTATGAGTAAGTATCACATCATACACATTGCAGCCGAAGTTGTTTCTTGACTTTTTATAAGTGTATTGTGTACATGATACCGTGTATGTTAGGAACTGAAATTTTTAGCACATAAATTAAGCATTATTTTCTAGATATGCTGTATGAATATATCTTTTAAAAGATATCCACTGGTGATCCACATAATGATTGTAATGGCTGATGAAGGTTAGCAGTTGAGTAGAATTTTTCATAAAAGTGAATGTGAGATTCATTTGCCTCACCACTCAGGATTTCTGCCTACAAATCTCATTTTAATACCTTTTGGTGCTTTAGTTACTGCAGTAGTTTTCATATGAATGATTGTGAGATTAACAGTTGCTTCAGCACTCAATACACCATGTTTGTAAATTAGTTTAATAATTTTCTGATTAAGTTGATACTGTACAGCAGTAGAAACATTTGTGATATTTCAAATGAGATGTAAGTACAGTATGAAAATTCAGAACTGGTGTGTTTTATCCACCAGAAAGAAACAAATGCTCCCCTTGGAGCATGATTTATTCAGAATTATCATATAAATACTTGTATGTATGAATTTCAGTAAAATTATTTATTCAGAGAAGCTAGTGTCCCTAAGTTCATCGTAAGGTCATTAATGTGTATGTAATATATTTATGTATGACATTGCATATTCCAGTGAAATTCAAGATTCTAGGGCAACTGCATTTCGTCTCTTCCTTGCAGTTTATTTCTTCCTACAAGAAAATCAAGAAAGGTCCCAGTGAATATGACAATTTTTAGTTCATGAAACATATATGTAAGTGATGAACTATAACAATGAGGATACAGACATCAGATAGTATGCTTACATTAGCTTAATAAGTACATATGATACCCTGCTTTGCACCTTCTTAACATCTGCAGTTGTTACAGAGTATTTAGCTAGGAGCTTTAGGGAGAAGTAGAAGTTTTTAACATTATGCAATGAATATTAGGTGGACACATTAGGTAGAAGTAGTTGATAGGAACATTGGGTAGAAACCTCTGAAAACACTGCATTAGAGTTGCCCTTTGCCAGTGGCATGTTAAGGGTAAGGCATTAAAGGCTAAGAAGCAGCACTGGAATTCAACATGTATGGAGACTTCTGTTGTGGCCACTCCCTTGAGGGAGTTTTAAAGGGAATGGGCATCAGAGATATATATAGAATTGATAGATAGATAACTTACAGAGCACAGTAATGCAAACAATGACTAAAGTTTAGATTTTTTTTTCTTTTTTCTTTTTAAGTCTCCCTATCCACATTTAATATTTCTTCTCTTGGACTCTAAGCATAATTCATGTAAAGTATTATGAATACTGTAAGAGCATATATCAACCTGAATAGCTGCACCCTGAATATTTTTGATAAAGAACTTAATTATTGTCTTGATTAAACAGGAGTTAAATGTCATATATGCTTTTATATGTATAATGTGAAATGAATCAGAAAAAAATGTTGAAGGAATAAAGTTATCCTATTTGGGCATATTAATAAGGATAAGTTGGAAAAGGTGGAACTATGTATTAGCACAAATAGGAGAAATGACAATATTTGTACGACTTTTGAGTTTTGAAACATTTCACAGACCATCAAACAGGACTGCACTGTGCATGTTGCTGAAGAAGGAAAGAGTACCTATGATGAGATTTTGCAGGGCATTCACACATTGACAAGTAGCAGTAGAAGTGATGAGAGAAGAGCTCTAGGCAGTACTGATTGCTTTTTAAGATTTTAGAGGGTCAGCAGCTCATTAAGTGTATTATGTGGGGGTTGGAGTTGGAGGGGGATAGAATGTGAAGGGGTCCATAAGAGAGACATGGATTGGATATTAAGTTTGAAGGTAGTAGTTGGTAGGCAGCCACTGACCAGGAAGGTATATTACATATACTACTCACCTAGGTATCAGGAAGGTTCATGACAGCTGCACAGTGAGCCAGCATTTCAGTGGTTGTCAAGTTGCACTTTGCCTCACCCAGATATGGACTGCTGGCATTCTATCCACAAACAACAATCTCTCCTTGCCATACATAGCACTTGACATCACGTAAATTAAACAACTCATTCTTCCTTTTTTTTTTTTTTTTTTTTTTTTTTTTTTCCGCTATGCGTTAACCCTGCCTTTTGGCGAAACTTTAGGAGCAACAGATAGAAGTAGTAGGTTGGAACACTGGACAGGAACATTAGGTAAAAGTAGTGGGTAGAAACATTTAGGTGTGAGCATTAGGTAGAAGTAGTAGGTTGGAACATCAGGTAGAAGTGGTAGGTAGGAACATTAGATAGGAGCCTCTGTAAACATGTCACTAGAGCTGCCCACTGCCCGTGGCCTGTTAAGGGTGAGGCACTAAAAGTCTAAATAGCAGCACTGGAGTTCACCAGTAATGGACAGTCTTCTGCTGTGGTCACCCCATTGAGGGAGTTCCCAAAGGGAATGTGCATCTGATATATAGATAAGTAGATTAAGTCTGAGTGTGCTAAGATTCTTGTAGTTTAATAGGGCTTGGGAGTGGAAGCTGCCTAGGTTCAAATTTAATGCCCAGAAGTGTTGTCAGTTTCAGTGAATCAAATTCTTTTAATTATCGTGCTATATTTTTAAAGGAGCTCCAGTTTTCAAGAGTGTGAGTGATGTGAAGAAATGTAGAAGTTTAAATTATAAAAAAGCAGCTCTGACTTAACTAAAGAGAATAAATTTTAGTGAAACCAAAAGTCAACATTGTCAGTGACAGTTAAAGACTTAGATTCTTATTATTGAGGCTATTTTGTGCTATTAAGCTTTTATTAGACCAGGACTATTTTGAGGGATCATTTTAAGATCTTTGACACTGCCTGAGCCAAGAAATAAAGAATTAATGGTCTTAAAAAAGGCAGAAAAATTAGACCGGAAAGTTAGGGCAAGCTTGTCAGGAAACATGAACAAAGCTAAGTACTGTACTAAAGCTTTTGTTTTCACACTGAACTACAGTCTAGAATTGCCTCCAATAAGGAAATGCCCCAAGACCAGTCACTCATAACAAGATCAACAAGGAAGAGACAAGAGGGATAGATGAAAAGGAACCACAAAGAGAACAAATGTTTGGAGATATTTTGGGAGATTGTTAAGAAGCAAGACCAGAAGTTAACACAACTAGAGAAGTTAAAGAAAGGAATCGATTCAAAGACCATAAAGGGTGTCATGAGATGAAAGAGAAACATAGGGATCTGAGAAAAATAGTCAATGGATGTTAACCAAAATTCAGTTTTGTGGATGGGATTCAGGTGGTACACAATTTATGGAACGAAGATAAATTCATTAAAAAGCATATCAAGTTTAATGGTTCTTTTCTGAATGTCGTAGAGGCTATTCAGAAAGAAGAAAGGATTAAAATACAAACAATCTTTTGATAATAGAAGGAAGGGAGGTGCAGATGGAGTGATTTTGGCAGCTGATCAGTAGACACCGTGCACGAAGAGTGATGTAGAGGAATATAGACTCGGTATCGTACAAACTGAGGCACATATGAAATTAAGTGAAACAATGAAAAGAATAAGATTCAGACAGAGATGGAGCAATTAAGGAAGTGTATGGCCTAGTTGATGAAAGATTTAAAAAAAGTGCAGTGCATACAGGAACAGTGTTCTGTCTATCCATCTATCCATATCCCTGATGCCCATTCCTGCTGGGAACTCCCATCAAGGGGTGGCCTTGGCAAAAGAGTCTCCACTTATCCCTGTCCTTACATGCCTCCCTTGCTTATGCCATTCCACACATTCTTCCACTATTTCTCTCCCTCTAGTATTTCTCAGCCTTATTCACCCATGTCACAGGTGGTGTTCCTCTCACCCCAACCCCTTTAATTGTACTCTCATACACTCTCCTTGTAAACTTCCAGTCTTGCATTCTTTCCACATGCCCAAACCACCTCAAAGTATTACTTTTCACCCATTCTGCCACTTCATTATTCATTCACATTGCATTCCCTGCTGTACCACATCTCTCACACACCCCTTTATTGCTTTCTTTATTCCATCTAGTCACACCACTTGCTTTTCTCAAATAGCTCATTTCCACAGTCTGGATTCTTGACCTCTGTGACTCATTCCATGTCCAAGTTTGAGCTGCATAGGTCAGGGTTAGGAGGACTATGCTGTCCCTTAATCCTCTCTTCACTTCCATACTTACACCTTTACCCTTCATTATTCCATACTTACACCTTTACCCTTCATTATTCTATTAAGAGACACAATGACTCTTTTACCCTGTACTGCTCTCTCTCTTCTCCTTCCATATCACCAAACTTACCCAAGACAGCTCCTAGATACTTAAATTCGCTCACTTCTTCCAGTCTTTTTTCCCTCATATCCAAAGCACAGTTTAATACACTTTCTTCTTTCACTCTATCTGATTTTACAAAATCTGTATTTTCACTCTTGTTTCCATTCAAACCCCATTACTTTACTTTTACTTGCATTTACCTTCAATTGCCTATGCTTACACTCATCATAAAACACAGAACCTTCTGCAATTCGTCTTCACTCTCAGCAAACAACACAGTTTCATCTGCAAACAGGCTCAGCACTAGCCACCATATCTCACACCACATTTCATCTCTGCACCCTTTTTCCCTAGTTTTGCTTTCATTTCTCTTATCACTATCTATTTCTCTTATCACTATCTATCTGTCTATCTGTATTTCTGATGCCTGTTCCAATTAGAACTCCCTCAAAGGGGTGGCCAAGGCAACAGAGTCTCCATCACTAAAGAACTCCAGTGCTGCTTCATAGCCTTTAGTGCCTCACCCTTAACAGACCACTGGCAGAGGGCAAGTCTAGCACAGTGTTTGCAGAGGCTCCTATCTAATGTTCCTAATGACTACTTTTGTCTGATGCTCCTACCTATTGCTTCTACCTAATAATCCTGCCCAAATGTTCCTACCTACTACTTCTATTTACCGCTCCTACCATTTTGCCAAAAGGCAGGGCTAGCGCACAGTACTCACCGCAAGAAAATCTAGAGTTACAAAGAATGAGATGCATGAGTTAAATGTTGTCAAGTGTTACACATGACAAGGAGAGATTGTATATTTGTTGACAGAATGCCAGTAGTCCACATGTTAGCAAGGCAGAAAGAAAAGACAGCTACCTGGGTCAGAGGAGTGCATCTTGACAACCACAAAAAGTGCTGGCTCAGTAAGCAGATGTCACTAACCCTCCTGATACCCAGTCAGGTAGTGCTGGTAGTATACCTCCCTGGTCACTAGCTGCCCACGAACGACTACCTACCTCTCTTATCACTCGCCCCCATATCAAAAAGCCTAGTGATATCACACAGGCCTGCCTCACACCTACATGTATCTTGGTACTTTCGCTCAACCTTCCATGCACTCTTTCACATGGATTTGCTCCTCTATAGAAGGCTTTCCCACCAACAGTTGTACCCTTACACCATATATCCTTAACACATCCTATAAAGTATTCCACTTGACTGTCATATGCTTTCTCAAGATCCATAAAAGCTGCATGTAACTCCTTACCTTTTGCTAAGTACTTTTCTGCAGTCATCTTTACTAAAAAAAAATCTAAACCACACATCCCCTACCTTTCCTAAAACTCCTTTGCTCTTCACTTACTCTGCATTCAGTTACTTCCATCACTCTATCAATTAATATTTTAGCATACACTTTTCCTGGTATACTTAACTTTCTTATTCCCCTATAATTGCTACATACATCCATAGCACCTTTTCCTTTGAATAAAGGAACGATAATAACTTTCACCCAATCCTCAGGCACAACCTTCTGTTTCCATGCTAAATTACATATAAGATGCTTCCACTCTATCACACTTTCTTCTCCATATTTCAGCATTTCAGCCATAATACCATCTACTCCAAGTGCCTTTCCTACCTTCAGGCTGATTACTGCCCTTCTTACCTCCCTTTTTGCTGTAGACCCTTGCACTTGTATCCTTTTCCTTCCATCCTCCCTACCCATGCATGTATCAATTACTGCCTCCCCTTCCCCTACAGTCATCAGTTCTTCGAAATACTCTTTCCATCTTCTTTTCATTTCCCTCTTTTGATTCAGAAACTCCCCTTCCTCACTTCTTACATTAACATTACCACTCTTACATCCACCTCTTTCCTTTTTCACCTTCCAGTATAGTTTCTTATTATCTCAAAACTTTTCTTAACTTCCTTCCAAAGTCTTCATCTACTGTTTCTTTGCTTACCTCTGTCAGCTGAAAGAAGAGTCTTAGAGCAAGTCAGAGACACAGAGTTTAATTATTCAACACTAATGCATCTAGCACCAAAACTTTGAAGACAAGTAAGGCAGGAGGTCAATAGACGTAAATCACTGATCGCTTTTGTTTTTGAAGACCTTACACCAGATAGGGAAGAAAGAAGTCATGCTTATTGAAAGGTTAATGGTGACTTAAGAAATGCCATATGCAATTTCTACAATAAAAGAAAGAAGAATTGATGATTTTAATCAAGATGTGAGAGGGCAATCAGTTATGGTTACATTTTACTTGGTTTCATGTAGTCAGGAGGTACTTAGGCAAGTTAAGAAACTTGAAGGCAAGGTAGAATTCATCAACTGTGATGAAAAAAGACAGAGAAGGAGAAAAGTAAAGAATACAGTCAGAAGACAAACAATTGAAGTTACCAAATGAGAAGATGGAGCAGCCCCACCAGCACAACAGAGTGCTGGAGTGTTATGAGAAGGTAATGTCATACTGACGGTAATGTATTCAAGTGTTGATGAATTAATGGAACATAGTAAAGAGCTGGAATTCAAGGACCATCTAAGGGAAAATGTACCTGATATTACAGGAGTCATGGAAACAAAGCTTACAAAGAGAAAAAATTTTACCCTTTCTGCCCAGAGGGATAAGTGATGGTAAGAAAGAAAGCAAGCAAAGGAGAAGAAGGTTTAGCCCTCATAAAAGATAACCTTAAGTTTCAAGAAGTTTTGGAGGATGGCCCACTCAGACATTACATGGGCTCCTTGCAGATTTGTGGGGTTACATTCCTGGAGGTCTGTCATTCTGACAGAATTTCTTTGTATGATTAATTGAAACTGAGGTTTAAAGAAGGGTACATTCCTGATGAAAGATTTCCCCAGTCTAATTTTCATACATGAATTATACCTGAAGCCCCTTAACTTACTATTAGTGTACTACACAATATCATGATGTAAATTGGACTCTTGATTTATCCACTGTTTCTGACTAAGACAATAGGAGAGGGCCTGAGGTAGGTGGTGGTAAAGTAGGATAGGGTGAAGTGGTATGTTAGGCCTTCCAAATAAAGTTTATTCATTTCATGATGTGACATTTATGTTTGTTGATGAGTTTGGTCATTATATGACATGATTAATGTTTACAATGTTTACAAGCAAGGTAAATCTCACTTAGATATCACTCTGAAAATATGAAAACTTGGTATCCCGTGTAAGGTGACTGTCAGTAATTAGAATATGATTAGTATGTATTGATATCATTATAAATGGCATCATGAATGAGGCACCGTGCATCTTTAAATATTTCATTATCAATGGAAAAGAATATTTGAAAAAAATCTTAATTTTTTTCATATATGCCACTAATGCACAGCCTTAGCGTCTTACAAATTTGTACCTGAGTTCTTTAACATTGCTACTGAGAAAAGACACTGTATGAACCATTGTTCTGCAGGATCACTTTGTACATATTGGGAAGTATAACTACACGGAAGAAGTGTATAGTGGTGTTAACATCTTCTGATTATCCAAAGAATTGCATTAATCCAGAACAAACATATAATGATAGCAATGAAGGAACAATCACGATATTACATGAAGTGGTGAATCACTTACTTCTCAAAGACGGTCAAGTACTGATAAGGGGGAATATCAGTTGTAAAGAGAGACTAAGGGAATTTGGATTCTCATGGTGATGGGGAGTCATGACAGCAAGTATTTTTAGTGTAAACAGGAAAATATCCTCTACCAACATGTCAGGAAGCACATTAAAATGAAAGGGACTGTTAGATCTTATCTTCACATATAATATCATGGATATTAAGAATAGCCCATGCACAGGATACTGTGAATTGGAGTGATGTGGTGTACAGGGCTCAACATGCTGTCAATAGACTGAATCAAGGTGCATGAAGCAGCTGGGGAAACCACAGAAAGGTCTGTGAGGCCTAGTTGTAGACAGCGGGGATTATGTTTTCAGTGCATTACACATGACGGGTAAATAACGGATGTGAATCAATGAGGAACTTTCCATCATCTGTTCCTGGTGCTAACTCTCCAATGCAGGAAATGGCAAGTAAGTATAAAGAAGAAAAAAAGATTAAGTTTATTACATATCATGCATCAACTTCAGGTAGTAGTTGGTAGGCAGCCATTGACCATGGACATATATTACTGGTAGTAGCCATCTGGGTATTGGGAGGGTTAGTGGCAGCTGTGTAGTGAGCCAGCACTTCAATGGTTGTCAAGATACACTTCTTTGACCCAAGTAACTGTCTTTTCTTTCTGCCTCACCCACACATGGACTGCTGGCATTCAGTCTACAAATATACATTCTCTTGTCACACAAAACACATGACAACACTTAACTCACAGAGCTCATTCTTCACAGCTCTAAATTTTCTTGTAGTGAGCAATATATACTAGCCCAGCCTTTTGGCAAAATGGGAGGAGCAATAGATAAAAGTAGTGGGCATCAACAGATGGGAGCATTAGGTGGAAGTAGTAGGTTAGAGCATTAGACAGGAATGTTAGATAGACACATTAGGTAGATTTATGTTATCAAACTTGTTCAGACTATTGAACACTTGGATTAAGTTGTCATGAAGTCTAAGTTTTTTAAGGGAGAAAAGATCCAAACATTTTAGCCTCTCTTCATATACCGGATTTTCAAGGGATGGGATCAATTTTATCGCACGTCTTTGTACTTGCTCTAATTTTTCCTTGTCTTTTTTATAGTTTGGGGACCAAAACTTGACTGCATATTCTAGGCGTGGTCTTACTAGAGAATTATAAAGTTTGGGAATTGTTTCTGGTATCTTGAAATCTATGTTCCTGGCTATGAAACCTAACTTTTGGTTGCTTTTTTTCTTTTTACTTGCTCCTTGACACTGTTTAGTGTACTTCAGATTGTTGCTATTGACAACTCCAAGGTCCTTTTCTTCATTTACTTTAGTTAGAGAGTTTCTGAATAGTTTGTAGTTGTAACATATATTCTTGTGCCCAAAGTGCCTAACATTACACCTGTCTACATTAAACTTCATTTGCCATCTGTCTGACCACTCTGCAACTAAGTTAAGATCTCTTTGAATAATTTCGCAGTCCTGCCTGTTTACAGCTCTACCTCCTAGTTTAGTATTGTCAGCAAATTTCGAGATCTTAAATATGAGACTGAATTTTAAGTCATTAATGAATATTATGAAAAGAATGGGTTCTAGGACCAACCCCTTTGGCACACCACTCATTACATCTAGCCAATCTGAGGCTTCACCATTTAATACTACACGCTGCTTTCTTCCATTAAGCCAGAGTCTGATCCATGTAGAGAGTTCTTCACAGATTTCAGATGCTTTGAGTTTATGTAAAAGTCTCTTGTAAGGTACTTTATCAGGCAAGCTTTTCTATTGCAGAAACTGTGATGGTTGTCAGATATAATTTTGTGATCCTTTAGAAAAGTGACAGTTTTATCTCATATTTTTTTCCATCATTTTACCTAACACTGACGTAAGACTAATTGGGCAGTAGTTCAAGACACACTTTTTGTCTCCTTTTTTATAAAGGAGTAACATTTGCTAGTTTCCAGTCAGTTGGCACCTGACCATCTGATGCAGATTTGTTGGATTTTTTTTGATATGGGGTATGTCAGCTGTCTCCTGACATCTTTTAAAAATTTTGGAGCTAAGATATCTGAGCCATTGGATTTATTAGGATTTAGTTGGTCCAGGTATTTAAGTATTTCAGAGCTCTTTATTTCTCTAACTTTCAACTCTTCTTCATCAGATCCTTGATACATTTTCATTAGTTGTAGTCTTCGAGATGTTTCTTCAATTGTGAATACAGAATCACATAGTATGATAGCCATTTCCTTCTCGTCATTAGTTAGTGTGTCATGTTCGTTTCATAGTGGTTCAGTTCCTTCTTTTACTGACTTTCTTTGTCTTATATATTTTCCTTAGGATTATTCTTTACACTCAAGGAAATTGTTTTTTGTTCCTAACATTTACTCTGTCTTATGACCTTCTTACACTCTCTTTGGATTTTGATTAAGTCTTGGCAATTTTCATCGGTTCCTGTTGATTTGAATTTCTTATATGTTTTCATTTTTTGGCAAATTAGTCCTGTTCTCCTTTTCATCCATGATGGTTTTGAAATGTTGCAAGTTCTCTTCATAATGTATGGAATATGTTTATTTTCAGTCTGGAGTATCGTGTTTTTAGAATTATTCCACATTTCCTCAACAGCATGAATGTCAAGAAGTTTTGTCCAATTGGTACTGTGAATTTCATGCATAATGTTTTCAAAATTTGCTCACCTGTAATCTGGAATCAAGAGTTTGTTGTCATTTATTTCATAATCTAAATTTATTCTACTCTAAACAAACTGTGATCGATGTTTGACAAACTCTCGCCTACATCGTTAGAGTTGATCATGTTTGTGTTGCTGGTGAGGACAAGATCAAGAATGTTTTTACGTCTAGTTGTTTTTTTGATTAACTGTTCTCGAAGTGTCTTTAATTAGTTCCATTAATCTTTTTCCTTCTCGATCACCTGTTACTGTGTTCCAGTTTATGTTTGTACTTTTGAAGTCTCCAACTATTATAACCTTTCTACTGTTTACTATAGTTTTGATTTTATTGTATAGCATCTTATCATTCATTGGATTTTTGCTTAGGAGGTCTGTAAATAATGCCGAGCTGTAGTTTACTTTTGAACGTGTCGGTAATGTCAACATAAAGAATCATAAGTGTGTGTGTCTACTTTGCTTATCTTAATAGCACTTAGATTGATATCGACATAGATCAGAACACTACCATCTACCCTGTATAAGCGATCTTTCGTAAATACTTTGTAACCCAGTATTGCTAACTCGGTGGTTAAGTGTTCATTGTAAGAGTTTACCAACATTTCTGACATTGGAGTAATGTTCAGTTTTTCAGTAACTGCATGGGATATAAGTTCATCACATTTTGTGATGATGCTCCGGGCATTTGTGTGTATTAAATTTATTTTCTGTGGAGTTGATTTCTGGACTGAATTTGCCTTCTTTTTGCTGTCAGTATGCGTGTTTGTATTATCACTGTTAATGTCTGCGTGTGCAGCAATGGGAGAGAGATGGTTCTTCATCTGTTTTGGGTTTGCCACATTACTTTGACCCTTCTCGCACTGTACCCTTCCAGCTTTGGTCCTAACAGTCATCTGAAAATTGACCTGTAACCATGTTAACCCACTACTTATACCACTTGAGTTGTCCCCAGCTGACCTTACTTGACATTTCTTTGCTAATTCCTGTACCTGTGAAGTTACCGCTAATCCCTGAGGATCCCACTGCCAAGGTCCCATCCATCCTCTACCACTACCTCTATAGTGGTCAAACTGGATGCCTTCTTCCTCAGATCACTTTCACACTCAGCTTCCCCCTGAACCGACCCACCTCCCACACTTACCCCTTCCCCCCACTCTCCTAGTGCCTTCGTTTGCTCAACCATGATTTGCGCTCCTGCATAGTTTAACTTCAACGGAAAAAGAGGCCTATTATTCTCAGCTAATACTCTGCCAAAGCAGGCTTTCCCTATTCCATTCAAATTAGTATCATCCCTAGCGTACAGAGATCTATCATGACTACCATGGTCCCACAGGTCTATACTAAATGCACTATCCTCCTCCCTACAAAGAGCTTCCTTTCTTATGTGTATCCCCAGCATTCTAATGAAGGTATAGGAATCAACAGCGTACCCTGGCAGCAATGCCGATATTATAACCTTCCTATGACTTTCTTTAAACTTGCTATTAAATTCCCTATACTTCGCTAATATTTCTTCCCATTAACCACATTGTTTGTTCCCATCAGAACAATAAAAATCACATCCTCGGGATTGTTTGAGACTATGTTGTAAAACTTATCTAGGACGTATTCTATCCAAGCACCTGGATAACACAGGTTCTTCCTATTTCTACCCTTCACACAGATCTCCTGCTCCTGATGTCTAACTATAGAGTCCCCAACCAGGATGATGCTATGATCATCCTGTACTTAATCATCTAGTATGCTAAACCTGTTGTGAGTGAAGAGTTCATCGTTAGTAGGTTGTTAGCTAATGTGGCGACAAGTTTTCCTTGCAGGTTGGAAGGTGGAAGTATCTTCCAACTTCATCTTAACAGTTGTTATCCTACTATTTAAGCTATCTACCCTAGGTGATATACCTTTGTCTCTTTCCAGTATCGCAACTGCTTTCACTGCCAAAAACCCAGCTTCCTCTTCCCACCCTTTCATTCTAACATCTAATTACTCCACAGATTCGCTGTTTTTCCTAACACCTACCGAAAGCCTATCAAATACATTGCAGAACAAACAAGAGGTGTACTCACCTTCTTCTCTTAGGAGCAAATCCCTGGTGAACTCCCACTGGCTTCTAGGACAGACAACTTGAGAATCTGGAGCCATCTTATAGGATTTCAATAAGATTCAGAGGATTTCACTAAGATTCAAGTGGGTCACTAAGCAGCACACAGAAAGACCTGTTTGAAACTGGGTCGGCGCGAGCGTCGCTACAGCACCTCTGTCCTCGACAAGGGTTAGCGGGCCTCTGAAAACACTGCTAGAGTTCCCTATGCCAATGGCCTATTATGGGTGAGGCATTAAAGGCTAAGAAGCAGTACTGGAGTTCATCCATTATGGAGACTCTTGCAGTGGTACCCCACTGAGGAAGTCCCTGAAGAGAAAAGGAGTCAGAGATACACGTAAATTAATACACCAATTAGATAAAGTGATCATATAATGCCCAAGTTAATGTGATAAATGATGATGACAAAAGAGTAGAGGTGAGACAAGACATAAAGTGGAAATATGACTGTGGAAACTACACACACACACCCCATTTTTTTTTGGGTAATATAGATGTAACATAGATTTGGGTAATGGAGTTCAGTAGCCAGGAAACGGCTTTGTGGTGAAAGGTTTGATGAAAGTTGCAGTGGACTAGGAACAAGGGTACCGCCAGCCATAGTTACATTGGGAATGGTAAGAAAGAGCAAAGAATTATATGATAAATGATCTCAAAAAGCAGAAAAATTTCAAAATGTGCAGCTGCAAAGATACAAACCTCACTCCCCTGTTAGCCAGCATTTACAAGGCATAAGTGAGAAAGAAATGAATATAGTAGGATATGAAAGGCAGAATAAAGATACCTTGAGAAGAATACTGGGGACAAGGCACGAAAGAATCCAAAACTTTTCCATAAATTCATCAGGAGTAAATTGTTAGCTAAAGCACAGCTAATCAGGCTAAGGATTAGGGAGGAATAGTAGAGGATGATGTAAGAATATGTGAGGAACTGATTAACATGTTAAAAAGTGTTTTCACAGTGGAAAACACTATAGCCCCAACAGAAAACAGATAAACCAATCTGAAAAAAAATGATACTGATTTTTACTGCGAGACATGATTATTGTGTACTCCTATCCGTATTGTAAAAGGCACAGAAGAGGATACCAAGTGTATAAAAGGTACAGGAACCTCTTAAAGAACTACAAAGTGTACCCAGTCATACGTGATAGCAAGACAAGAGCATCATGCTCCGCTGCTACCAGTAGTTTTATGAGTAAGCTCTTTAGTAAAGAGATGGGAAGACTAGGTGGATTCTTCATAACTGGTTTGCAAGAAAGCTTTTGACTGTATCATATGGGAGACTGATTAAGAAGGTGGATCTCACAGAGGAATAAGGGACAAACTCATTCAATGAACAGATTATTTTAGTGGATAGAAAGAAAGGACATATATTATAGAACCTTCTCAAAATGAGTTAAGTGCCTCAGGGTTCTGTTCTGGGGACCATCATTCTTTTTGATCTATGTTAATGACTTTCCTACCTGAATATGTTTGGAGATGATGCAAAGGTCAGGAGGGAAGAGAGAGCATGGAAGATTTCATCAACCTCCAAGGAGACCTTGACAAATTCAAGGTTTGTTTGTTACCACTTGGTAATGAATGAAGTCAAACTTGAGTAAATATAAAGTAATGAGGATGGGTCATAGCAAAAGAAAGCCTCATTATGATTATCATCTAGCAGGAAATAAGCCATAGGAATCTGTGTAAGAAACATGTGGGAGGTGATATCATCCCTAACCTATCTCCAGAGTCCCACATTAGAAAAGTTAAGGAGACCAACTTTCTGCCTGAAAATATTTTAATTTCATTTAAGTTTATGGTTAAGGAATAGTTTAGAAAGCTGTTCACATCTTACATAAGCCCTAAACTGAATATGCTTCTCTAGCTAGGTTTTTAAAACTCTGATTATGTGTAGATGGCAATGAGTTTTATGAGAAATATGAGGATAGAACAACTAGAGGACACCACATGAAACTAAACAAGAAACTTGTTGAAAAATATTTGAAGATCTACTTTTATAGTATAAAAGGTATAAGAGTGTTGAATGAATGGAAGCAAATGAATGAAGGCATGGTGAATATAGACAGCATACAGAAATTTAAGTTGTTTGGTAACGCCGAGGGGATGGAAAAGGGGAAGTCATACCTAAATATTAGAAAGGAGACCAAGAACAGGGATTGAACTAAAGACTGGTCTCACAAATGAGTGTGGCATGGAAGGTTCTGGAGAAGGTTATTAGACAGCAAGTGGATGACTTTCTGCAGAATAGATATTTCCATAGTAAGAGACAGCTTGATTAAAGGGAAAGGTCATGTGTAACTAATCTCCTAAGAGTTTTACAAGAGCATGAGCTCAGTCCTGGACAAAAGGGAATGCCTGATTGACTGCCTGGACTTGAGCTGCCAGAAGGTATTTGACACTACCACAGAGAAGGCTGTGTAAGAAGTTGGATCACCAAGCAGGATGAGGATGACATTCCTAAATGGATGGAAGATTATCTCAGTGGAATGAAACAAAGGACACATGTCAGGAGATTTTTCCAAATGGGTTGAGGTGACCAGCATAGTGCCACAGGGACCATTACTCTTCTTGATTAAAATCAATGACTTGCCTGAAGGTATGGAATTCTTCATGAACATGTTTTCAAGTGACACAAAAGTCACAAGGAAAGTGAAAAGCGAGGAAGATTGCATTAGCTTACAAGTGGACCTAAACAAACTCCAAAGTTGATCTGAAACATAGTTGATGAAATTCAGTCTGAGCAAATGTATAGTAATAATTATGGAACTAAGCAAAAGATGGCCTCATTATGAATATTACCAAGAAGGAAATAAGCTTCAGGACTCTGTGCGTGAGAGGGATTTGGTAGTCAACATCATCCCTAACCAGTCACCAGGGTCCCATATTAAGAGAATAGTTAAGAAGATGAAGTGTCTGCAAGCCAATATCAGATTAGCTTTCATATACACGGATAAGGAAATATTTACCAAGCTATTAATGTCCTAGAATATGCTTCTCAAGATTGGCCACTGCACCTAAAGAAGCTCAAAAACCTCACAGAGAAGGTCCAAAGAAAGGCAACAAAGATGGTACCAGAATTGAGAGTGCTAAACAACAGGGAAATGCTAGAGACTTTAAATTTACCCACCATGGAAGACAGCAGCCTGAGGGATGGACCTAAACACAACCTTTAAGTTTTTAAAGGAGATCGACAAAGTGGACAGCAGAGAGTTCTTTGAGAGAAATAGGGATAGAGTAACCAGAGGACATAACCTGGAATTCCCTCAAGGAGATGGCCATGGCAATAGGGTTTCCATAACTAGGCGTTTAGTGCCTTACCCCTAACAGGCCACTGGCAGAGAGCAACTCTGGTGTAGTGTCTGCAGATGAAATTAAGTAAAAAAAAATTGTAAGTAAGGATGTTGAGAAATACTTTTGTAGTAGATGTGTTAGATGAAAGGATACATAGTGGCTGAGGACAAGGTTAAAGCAGACATCATACATAAATTCAAGAGGTTGTATGATGATAGAGTGTTGAAGATTTGGGGCCCCTCAAGTGTAAACCATCCCCTTCCCATACCGTACAAATAGGTAATTACAAACAGGCAGGCAGACAGGTTTCAGTCAACACAAGTAGCACGTCAGGAATTTCAAGATTACTTTGGATTCAGAGGGAAGAAATTTTGGCAGATAAAAAGAGATAAAAATACTCTGGGGGACACTGGACTGCTTTTAGACCATTAAGAATTATGGAGAAAAAAGTAAATCTGATTTAAAATAAGCCAGTATTATAGAGGGATATTTGAAGAGACACACTTAAGCATATGTTGCCATTCTCGCTGGTAAGGAAACCTACCAGCCAATTCCTTTTCAACTAACCACAATCCCCACACTAACTGAAACAGGTCAGAATGCTGGGAGACAAAGCAGGATATCAGGGCTTAGTGAAACATATTGAAAAGAGTGAAAATAAAAGGAAGAGGAATAAACCAATTAACACAAATTGGCAACTCAGTCTCTACCAACAAATCTCTGGTGGAGGCATATTTTTGACTGAATAATTTTGAAGTATTAGGCAATTAAACTACCATTCCAAACATTTTGGAGGTAGGGTAAGGACAGCAATACTGCATGAACCAGGTAAATAAGGTTCCTAAACCAGAACATGTAGAACAAATTTAACCAGGATAAGCCTGTTATTTTAAACCCCAAGGCAGTTTGTCCAACATATAAGGCAACTTTAAATAATAAAGGATTGAATAGGAGGATTAAAAAGTAAATGAGACAGCAAAGAGACTAATTTTAATTATGAGATTTCCAAGAGAGAATGATGATACTAAGAGTGCCATTGGTTACAAGACAGCTGAAATCTTGCTCTTTTTGGATAATTTTGGAGAGAACAAGCTTCTCCTATGAATATACTATGTGGAAGACAAGGCAAAAAAGCTGAAGGACATTGCAAGGGGCCATTATTTAGACCAGGGTCATGAGGACAAATTAAAGAAGCCAGGAGGTCTGTGCTAGGGACAGTAAGAAATGACAGACAAAGATACCTGTTAGACAGGTTAAGGTAAACTATGATGGAGCATGACAGTAAAGTGAAAAACTGGAAGATGTGTTCTGTATGGGTACACTGGTAGAAAATGGTAGACAAAAGCTAAAACAGGATTTCCAAATGGAAAATGACTCTTCAGAGAAAGAAGTTGAGATAAATGAAGATCACAAGACTATAATTACTGAAATGGATGGGCAAAATGATATTTTGTGCAGGGTCATCAAGAAGGCAGTAAATGTAGTCAAAGAAAGGTCCATTAAGAAAACATGTGGCAGAGTAGATGAAAGAGTTAAAAGTGTAAAAATATCCAGGACAGCTGTTTGGGGATAAAGATAAAAACTTTAGATAAAAGATGAAGGAGGACATTATGAAACCACAGGAGATAACAGAAATATGGGTCATTATGCAGGCAAGGGAAGCCATGCAGAGGGAAGTAACCATGCTAAGTCAGTATTGGTCTTTGGGCTGGAAGATCACATACCAAATAAGGAGAATAAAGTAACCAGAGAAGGGCAGATGGTCCAGTAATTACTTCATGTTATGGATTTAATATCAGCAAGTGGGAAATTGAAGAAGTTAAGAGAATGGGGAAATACAGACAAGACACCAGGGGAAGGTCACTAAGGGTAACATTTGATATGGAAATGTGCAGCCAAAAGGTACTTGAAAAGGTATATAAATTTGCTAGAAAGGAGTTCAAAAAAGGATTTCTTTGCTGTGACAGACCAAGGAAAGTAAGAGAGAGAGCTAAGGAAAACTGGTAAAAGGCAAAAAATGAGAGGAATCAGATCTTGCTAGAGGAAGGACCAACATCCACACATCTAGTCCAAAGAGTCCAGAACTAATGCCATAGGCTGAAGGTCCTGTACATGGGCTTATCAAAAAGTTCCAATATTAGGCCTATATACAAGAAAGTACTCACTTGATTCAAGGTTGGGCACCATCCCCTCCAAAATAGTCCCCTTTGGCAGCCATACAGCACTCCCAGCACCATTGCCACTGCTGGAAGGCTTTGTAGAAGTCTTGTTCTCGAAGTGTGTCAAGCACCTTCTTCAGTTCATGCTGGATCTCCTCCATGGCATCAAAACAGTGACCCTTCAGCTTTAACTTCATCTTCAAGAAGACAAAGAAGTCGCAAGGTGCCAAATCTGGCAAGTAGCGTGGATGTGGTAGGGTCACTGTGCTGTTGCGGCCAAGAAATTCATGAGTTACGAGAGCTCGATGAGAAGGTGCATTGTCGTCATGAAGTATCCTATTGCTCTCGCCCCACACTTCAGGCCATTTCCACAAAATGTTCTTTCTCAGGCACCTCAGAATATTGCAGTAGAACTGTCCATTCATGGTCTAGCCATTGGGGACAAATTCACGGTGAACATCCCCAAGAATTTTGAAGAAAACGATAAGCATGCTCTTGGTTGCACTGCGGACCTGCCTGGCCTTCTTCAGTCATGGAGATTTTGGTCCACTGCGAAGATTGTTGTTTGGTCTCCTGGTTGTATCCATAGACCCAAGTCTCATCCCAAGTGATAACCCTCGACGTGAAGGTAGGGTCATCCAGGGCACGTTGATGGAGATCTTGTCAGACCCTGGCACAGTGCTCCTTCTGAGCACGAACTTTGCAGCAATGTGGTGCATGTTCAATCAGCCGTTAGGATTGCCTGCACTGTTCCGTATGACACATTAATGATAGCAGCAATGTCCTTGATGGATCTCTGACGATCCTCATGCACAAGTCGCCGAATTGTTTCCACATTTTTGGGGGTTGAGCATGTGGAAGGTCACCCAAACCTCTTGTCATCATCCATTGAGGTTCTGCCACTTTTGAGTCATGCATGCCACTCAAAACACCTCGCACAACTCATTCCATCATTGCCATACACATGACAAATTATGTCAAAAGTCTCAGTTGCAGTTTTACCAAGTTTGATGCAGAATTTGATGTTTGCTCTTTGCTCTAGTTTGCTGTCCATGATGACATCCCAAATGTGCACGTGCATGTGGTCAAAGAAAAATCACATAGAACAACACATGATGTTCACAGAATGACTCCACTCGGCAGACTGATTTGATGACGGTTACGCCTAACCGTTCCAGCATGCATATTGCTATACTGCCATCTTTTGGCAAGCTATGGAACTAATTTCAGAAATTTTTGATACTACCACGTACAGATGCAGATCGCCAGGTGGCAAATGGAAACAGGTAGGACTTAGGGACTGGTTATGAGTTTGCAACCCAGATATTGTGAGAACAGAGGAGGCAAAACTCACAAACAAACTGAACTCTAGCTAGTCTGTCTAGAGGGTTACAAAAGACAAAAGAAGGGATAGAAAAGGGGGGGAATTAGCCAACTTGATAAAGGATTCCATTATATTCCAGGAAATATGTAGATGGTGCCTACAGACAGTGCATAATGAGGAAAATTAATGTAGTTAGGAAGTGTACAATAAGTTTTTATTGTACAATCCTTTGAGAGATTAATGAGGAATAATACCAATGGTGGGGAAGAAACTAATAGGAGAGAGTAAAGTACTGTTAGTGGAGCATTTCATTTACAGGAAAATAGAATGGAAGAACTTAAATTTCCATGGATAGACAAATTTCCTGAAAGTATACAGATCTTCCTCCATCAACATGTCACAGTGCATATGAGAACTAGGGGAGATGATACGCCATCTGTTTGACCTTGTCATTACATAGTACAGCATGGAAATAGAACCTGTGATGTATAATGCTCTTGTTGTTAAGTGATTACATAGTGCTCATTTTTTGATATGTGGTAGTGAAGTAAGTAAGAGGGGGATCAAAGTGGGCACAGGAACCAAAGAGAAAACATAATCATGGCAGCTTGGTGGAACTGATCAAGTTCTTTGATAGCAATGACTGGAAAAGGGAGTCCTAGAATAAAAAAGTATGTACCACTGTTACTGAAGGTTCTATGAAATGTACATCAAATGAGTGCAAGGGTACATCTGGTGGCCAATAAGGGAGGGAGACCAAACGGATTGAGATGTTGTTCAACAAAAATGTCATAAAGCAAGAGAGCTCAGGGGTTACTATAGTGTAAGAAGAGATATAAAGGACACTGCAGCCAGCTGACATGTGAATGATATGGGAAAGCTAGGAATGAGTACTGCTATGTTAGGAGGGAGGAGCAGAGAAAGCTTATAAGAAAGTACTGTGGGAAAAGCAAAAGGCAATCCAATATTTTTACATACTTTCAGGAACAAACTCTCAGTGAAAGAGCAACTATTAAGGTGAAGGACTCAGACTGAATAATCCTTGAAGATGATGAAGAAAATAATTTGAGGAGTTAAGTGATGAGTTCAAGAGTGTTTTCACTCATGAGGAAAATAAAAGATTAGCATTACTAAGGTGGAAGGTATATGAATTTTTGGAACATATATTGATTGACAGAAATGACATAATCAGGCTATTAGAACAACTAGACCCATATAAAGCCCATGGTCTAGATGAAGTTTCCCCATATATGCTGAAAGAATATGGAAGGTGCAGTTCCAAAGACATGGAAGAGGGCAAATGTTGTACCTATATATATATGACAGGGGATCTGGAAACTACTCTGAACTACAGGCCATTCTCACTAACAAGTGTGGTTTTTAAAACATTAGTAAAGATAAACAGAAAGAAAATGAGTGACTACTTGCAAAGGAAGAATGTTCTAACTTGTAGATGACATGGTTCTAGGGAATGGAAGTCATGCATAATTGATCTTCCGGACTTCTGTGACAGGGTGAGCACCATTGTAGATCAAAAAGAGGAATGAGTAGACCGTGTGTTCTGGGATTGCTAGAAAGCCTTTGACGAGGTTCCTCATTCCTCATTGGAGTTTCTTTAAAAAGGTAAATCTTAAGGCAGGAATAAGGGGTGGGCTGCTTAACAGGACAGAAGACTACATCACTGGAAGGGAGTAAAGAACACAGGTCAGAGGTGCATCCTCACAGTGGACAGGGGTTACAAGTAATGTGCCAAAGGGCTTAGTTGTGGGCCCTCTGTTATTCTTGCTGTGTATATATGACTTGGCTTGTGGACTGGAATAGAATCTAAACCTGTTTATTTAGGGAGCTATAGTCATGATGAAAAAAGAAAGTGCATTGCATCAACCTGTAGGGGCACCTGGACAAACTCCGAAGTTGGTCACATAAATGGATGATGAGATTCAATCCAAGTAAGGTGATGAAGATGAGACAGTGAAAGAATACCTAATGGGAAATAGATTACAGGAATCTGCATGTGAAAGAGATCTAGGGGTTGACAAAGGGCCTAATTTATTGCCAGAGCTACACAGTAGGAGAACAGAAAGAAGCCAGCTATCTGTAGGCAGGTATAAGAGTCAGATTCAAATATATGGACAAGGTCATTTTTGTAAAATCATTCACTGCATTTATCACTTCAAGACTGGATAATGCCTTTTAAGTCTGGTCACTGCCCCTAAAGAAGCAGTGAGTTGACTGAGAGGTTACAGAGAAGAGCACTGAAGATTAAGAGAACTGAGCTACAATAATAGGCTGTAGGCTACAAAGCTATCCACCATGGAGGATTGGAGAGAGAGGAGGGACCTGATAACAGCCTTCAAGTTTTAACTTAAATGAATGATATGGATGGAGAACAGCTCTTCAAGAGATGCATCACTAGATAAGCAGAGACCATAACAAAAAGCTAGGTAAAAAGCTTCTTAGAAAGAACGTTTAGCAGTACTGGTTTATTGTTAGGGTGGTGGATGGTTGGAATAAAATATCCAATGAGACAGTGAATGCTGGCAGTTTACACTGGTTTAAAAGACCATTTTATTACAGAAAGTTCAAGAGACAGGCCCGACGAGTGTAAAACTTTCTCCCTGTACTTTACAGACAGCTAGTTATAGATGGGTAATAACACACACACACCAGACAGACCTCTTGAAATACTATTCAAGATGTTGCTAGAGAAAGGTAAAGTGCTTAGAGAATGGTAAAGGGCAAACATTATACACATCTGTAAGAAAGGGGACTAGGAAGAGGCACTGAATTACCGACCAGTCTTCTTTACAGTTGTGGTTAGTAAGGTATGGAGAGAGGTAATTAGAAAGCAAATGGATGACTTATTTATAGAGGAGAAATATCTAAGGGAGAGGTGACATGATTTTAGAGAAAGGTGGTCATTTGTAAGGGAGTTCTTAGATTTCTGAGAAAGAATGAGCTCTGTCTTAGACAAAAGGGAAGGTTGTTAATGTCTTGACTGCCAGAAAGCATCTGACTCACTATGGCATGGGAGGCTGATTAAGTTGGAACACCAGGCAGGAATATGGGGGAGACTCATCAAAGGGATAGAAGGGAACAAAAGATATATCAAGAGGAGCCTTCTTCAAATGCTTAAATGTCGCCAGTGGAGTGCTCTAGGCAAGTGCTTTGGGACTGTTACTTTTCTTGATCTATTTGAATGGCTTGCCTAAAGGTATGGATTCCTAACTGAATGTGTTTCCAGATGATACAAAAGTCATGAGAAAAGTGAAAAGCAAGGAGGAATGCATCAGCTTACAAGAGGACCTAATCAGACTCCAAAGTAAGTTTAATACATGGTTGATGAAATTCATCGTAAGCAAATGTAAAGTTATGAGGATGTGAGAAAGTGAAAGAAATCTTCAATATGATTTTTAACTAGCAAGAAATAAGCTTTAGGGTTCTGTGTGTGAGAAGGACTTGGGAGTCAATATTGTCCCTAACATGTCTCCAGAGTTACACATTTGGAGAATAGTAAAGGAGACAAACTCCTCTGGCAAATATTAGAATAGCTTTCAAGTATGTGGATAAGCAAACATTTAGCAAACTGTTCATATCCTACATGAGACTGTAACTAGAAAATGCTTCTCAAGTTTGGTTACCACGTAAAAAGAATGTCCAGAGGAAGGCTACGAAGATGGTACCGAAATTAAGAGAGCCAAATTACTGGAAAAGGATAAAGCCTTTAAATTTGCTGACCTCAGAAGAGAGAAGAGTAAGGGGTGACCTGATCACAACCTTTAAGATTTTAAACAGATTGATGACATAGACGGTGAAGATTCCTTTGAGAGATGTGGGGAGAAAGCAACCAGAGGACATAACATGAAATTAAGCAAGAAATTTGTTAAAAAAAATTGTAAAGAAGTATTTTTATGGTACAAGAGTGATTAATGAATGAACAGAATGACTGAGGACATGGTTAAAGCAGACAGCATACATAAATTTAACAGATTGTATAACAGTAGAGAATGTTCATAGAGACAGAGCCCCATTAGTGTACAAATAAGTAATTATGTAAACATCATACCTATCTATAAGAATGGAGACCAGGAAGAGGCAGTGAACTGCACTAGATCAATCTCATGATGAGCATGGTTTGTAAGGTTCTGGAGTAGATGAATACAAAGTAAATAGATAACTTTCTAAAGGGATAAATTACCTAAGTGAGAAACAGCATGCTTTTAGGGAAAGGAAGCCATGTGAAACAAACCTCATGAATTTGTACGAGTGAATGAGCTCTGGTTTGGACAAAAGGGAAGGTCAGTTCAATTGTTTATATCTGGATTGCCACAAGGCTTACTATATGGGAAGCTGAAGAATAAGGGCAAACTCCTTTGAGGGATAGGAGATTATCTCAGTGGAAGGGAACAAAGGATGCATGTCAGAAGAGCCTTCTCTAAAATGGGCAGAGTGCCACAGGGTTCTCTTTCAGGGCCATTACTAAATGACTTACCAGAAATTATGTTCTCCTACCTGAATATGTTTGCAGATGATGTGTAAAGTCATAAGGGAAGTGAAAACAAGGAGATTTCCTTCAACTTACAAGATTACCTAAACAGACTCCAAAGTTGGTCTGATACATGGCTGGTTAAATTAATTACAAGCAAATGGAAGGTAATATGAATTGGGACAAAATGAAAGAAGACCTCATTATGATTATTATCTAGTACAAAATAAGCTGCAGGGTTCTGTCTGTGAGAACAACTTCAGAGTCAACATCATCTATAACCTGTCACCAGAATACCATATTGGGAGACAAACTGTCTCCTGGCAAATATATGGATTAGGAAATAGCAAGCTATTCACATCTGAATTAAGATCAAAACTAGAAAATATTTCTCAAGTTTGGTCATCATACTTAAGTACAAAGAGCTGACAGAGAAGGTCGAGAGAAGGGCAACAAAGATGGTACCAGAATTAATAAAGACAGCTAAGTTACAGAAAAAGGCTGGAGGCTTTAAATTTGCCCACATTAACAGAAAGAAGAGTGAAGGATGACACTGGTGACAACCTTCATGGTTTTAAAATAGGCTGATGACCTGGACAGTTAATAGGGATAGAGTAACCAGAGGAAATAACAAAATTATGCATATGACTTATGAAAAAGATGTAAGGAAGTTCATTTATAGTATGAGAGTGGTGGATGAGTGGAACAGAATGACTAATGCAGACAGCATACATAAATTTAAGAGGTTGATTGACAGTAAAGAATGTTCAAGAGAAGGAGCCTAATGAGTGTAGAAGTTCCTTACCATACTAGGCAAATAAATGTAATTAGATATTATACCTGTCTATAAGAATGAAGACCAGGAAGAGGCAACTGAAATGCTGACTAGTCTCACTGATGAGTGAGGTTTGATAGTTCTGTAAAAGATAAATACAAAGTACAGAGATAACTCTGTACAGAAGAGAAATTATGTAAGTGAGAGATAGCATGCTTTTAGGGAAAGGAAATTGTGTAACAAACCTCATAGATTTCTATAAGTGAGTGAGCTCTGATTTGGACAAAAGCGAAGGCTGGATGGATTGCTTATATCTTGATTGCCACAAAGCATTTGGCATCATACTACATGGGAGGCTGAGGAATAGGGGGCAAATCCCTTTAAGGGATAAAAGATTATCTCAGTGGAAGGGAACAAAGAATGCATGAAGATCTTTCTCTAAAATGGGCAGGTGCCATAGGGTTCTCTTTTAGGACCATTACTAATGACTTGCCAGAAGGTATGGACTACCTGAATATGTTTGCAGACGGTGTGTAAAGGTCATAAGGGAAGTGAAAAACAAGAATTCCATCAACTTGCAAGTTGACCTAAACAGGTTTCAAAGTTGGTTAGATACATGGTGATGAAATTCAGTAAAACAAATGTAAGATTACGAGGATGGGAAAAAGTGGAGGAAGGCCTCATTATGATTATTACCTTGCAGGAAACAAACTTCAGCATTCTGTCTGTGAGAAAATTTAAGAGTCGACATCATCCATAACGTATCACCAGAATCCCTTATTAAGAGAACAGTAAAGGAGACAAACTGTCTTCTGGCAAATATCAGAAAAGCAAATATATGGATAAAGAAATACTTAACAAGTTGTTCATATTATACTTAAGGTCAAAACTAGAGTATGTTTCTCATGTTAGGTCACAACACCTAAAGAAGCACAAAGAGCTCATAGAGAAGGTTGAGAGGAGTGTAACAAAGATAGTACCAGAATTAATTAAGAGAGCTTAGTTACAGAGAAAGGCTAAAGGCATTAAATTTGCCCACTTTGGAAGAAAGGAGAGTGAAGGGTGACCTGATCACAGCCTTTAGGGTTTTAAAACAGAATGATGATGAGGACACTGAATAGTTCTCTGAGAAATGTAAGGTCAGAGCAACCAGAGGACACAGTGAAATTATATAAAAGAAACTTGTTAAAAATATGTAAAGAAGTTCTTTTATAGTAAAAGAATAATGGATGAATGGACTGGAATAACTGAGGACATGGTTGATGCAGACAGAATACATAAATTTAAGTTGAGTGAAAGTAGAGAATGTTCAAGCAATGGTGTAAAACACCCTCCTCACACTGTACATACTTACTTATTCCCTGCCCCAGGAGTCCCTTCTATCCTTATGAGACTCCTGCAACACTTAGGAAGCTAGCCATGTCCACTGGTCACAACCACTGGTAATAAAGTGTAGTGATGTTGTGGTTGCGTATACAGTATGTGCAAAGAGTGCATGGCAAGTGTCTAGTAAGTATTTTGTGTCCTCTATATGGTACTGGGAGGTGAGTCATGGGCACGAAGGGTCTTGAAATATGCTGAAACAGTCTTCGTAGTGCTATCGTAGTGGATGATGTCCAAAGCATAGGTGGGAGAATGTGGTTTCTGATGGGTTTATCCCTAGAAGGCTGGAGTTTAAGACTGAATTGGGAAGTTGTTTGTTTTAATGCTTGTCTGGTTATTTCAAGATTTCTGTGTTTTGTCGGTATTATATTTGTTGGGGTTGGGGGATCTATGAGTAAAGATTACTGAAGTGTATGGTAGGGATAAGCTTTTTGTTTCTACTTAGGGTTGGTTGTTAGTTACAGAGTGGTTTGGATGGGAGGTGTCTAGTGCTGTTGCATAGAAATGAGTGCTGAGCTTGTAGAAGTGGGACTGTATTGAGAGGATCTTTGTGTCATTGTGAAAATGTTGAGTGTTTTCGTTGCCAGGCAGCTAGTGACTGTTCTGAGTGCACTATTTTGTGTGTTTGTTGGTTTGTTAATCTTGCTCTCAAGAGTGTGGAAGCCCAGGCAGATGGGACATTGTTTAAAGTGGAATGGATGAATTATTTGTATATGATGTTGAGTTTCCCCCCCCCCCCCAAATCTGATGCAACTTGGTGTTCGGAGGGCATTTAGTTTGTGTGTTTCTTTTGTGTTGATGTTTTTAGTATAGAGAGTAAATGTCATGTGTGTTGTATGTGATACCTAGAATGGTTGATGTTTTGCTTGGACAGACTGTCCATTCAATGTGACTGGAGGGCATTAGCTGGATTCATGTCTCTCTGGGGTTAAAAGACTGGTTGAAGACTTGTTCTGGGTGAGCCATGTTTCCAGTTGTGTAATCTGCACGGTTGATGTTGCTAATGTGGTGTAAGGGTGTTGTGATATAATTGTGAGGTTGTCTGCATATGAAAGTATCTTCATGCTGAGGTTTGCCTGAGGTAATGGGAGGTTTTAAGCCATACTCTTTGGTTGAGAGTAGGATGTTTGATTCTCTTGTGGAAAAATATTCACAGAGGATGGATACCAAGGATAGAAGTGATATAGGTTGGTAGAAGGAGGAGGGGGAGTTGGGTGGTTTGGAAGGTTTTAGGACTGGTATTATGTTGGTAGGTTTCCAGATGTTAGGGGTTTTGTTGTGTAGCCAGGAGTAGTTGAGGATATCTGTAAGGGTTTTTGATTGCAAATGGGCAATAATGTTTCATGTCAGGACCTATAGCAGGAGAGTTCCTTAAGGATCTCACGGCAATGTTTATATCAGTGGGAGTGAAGGGTGGATGGGCTGTTGTTTCTGGTTGGATTTTGTGTAGGTGGAGTACAGCCTTATCATGCTGTACAAATAGGTAATTACGCAAACATGTGAACACACACTAGACATAGTCCAGGGTGTGTGTGTGTGTGCATACATACATAGAAATAAAGACAGATTTAAGAGAAGAGGCAATATGAGTGTAAAATTCTCCATATAACACACAAATAGTAATCACACTAAATGCACATGATATTGTTGAAGCTGTGGAAACAAACCTTACTAAAGTGATAAGAATTCACCTTTTCATTCCAGAGGGGTAAAAGATAGTAAGGAGGAAAAGAGGAGACACAGGAGGAGGAGGTTTGGCTCTGCTAACGAGAGATAACCTTAAGTTTCAGAAAACGATGGTAGATGACCCTTTCAGACAATACATAATAGGAAAGGTAACTGTGGGAAGGAAGTGCATGGTGGGATTGAAGATATATAGTCCTCCAAAGAATTTTAATGATCTACAAGTAGTATACAAGACAACAACAAAGGAAAAATCTGGAAGGTATATGAAGCAGTAAAACATGTTCTTCTCAGAGAAGGCAATGTGCTGATAATGGGGGACATCATCTGAAAGGAGAAAGACTGGTGGGATTTGGATTCTCATAGTGACAGGGAACTGTGAAGACACAAGTTCCTAGGGCATGTTCAGGAAAATTTTCCATACCAGCATGTCAGTGAATTTATTAGGATGAGAGAGACTGGTTCATCCTCATTCCTAGATCTTAGCTTCACACAGATTAGCTTGGACATTGTAAATATCATATATGATACACCACTTGGTAAAAGTCATCATGTACTGCTTAAGTTTTGTTCTGATTAACATGGAAGCTAGAAGAGCAGAGATGGGAGAGGACTTGAGGAGGAGATAGAACAATTTCTGTGGTACCATAGACTGGGAAAAAGAGTTCAGTATACAGGAACCAGGGTATTTTGGTGAAAGGTTCTGTGAAATATACAGTGAAAGTGCATTTCTTGCCTCAGATACAGAGAGAAGGTTAAGAAAGAGGGACAGACATCAAAAAGCAAGGGAGTTTCAAATTGTGCTGTGGAGATACTAGCATCACTCCAGACAGCCAGCTTATGCAAGATATAATAGAGCAGAAATGAGTACAGCAGAAAAAGAAAAGAGGGAACAGAAAAAATTGAGCTGAGTATAATGGATAAGGCAGATGAAAATCCAAAACTTTTCCATAAATTCATCAGAAGACTGTCAGGTAAAGTGAAGCTAATCAGATTAAGAGTTTCAGAGAAAAAAATGGAGGATGATGGAAGGATATGTAAGGAACAGAATAACAAGTTCAAAAGTGTTTTCATAGTGGAAGACACTATAGCTCCAACAAAAGTTAGGTGGGTTGGGGAGGAGGCTCTGAAAAACTTTGAGATATGTAGAAAAGACAAAAGAATACTGGAATGTCTTAACCTATACAAGGCCCATGGTCCCAATTAGATTTCACCACATATGCTGACAATGTGTGCAGATAAGCTAGGCAGGCCTCTTGAAGTAGTGTTCAAGATATTGCTGGAGAAACGTAAAGTACCAAAGGAGTGGAAAAGGGCAAACATCATGCCCATCTACAAGAAAAAAGACTGAAAAGATGTACTGAACTACAGACCAGTCTCCTTGATGAATGTGGTTTGTAAGGTACTAGAAATGTTAATTAGTGAGCAAATGGATGAGTTTCTACATAGAAATCACTGAAGAGAGAGGCTACATGGTTTTAGGGAAAAGGAGGTCATGTGTAACAAACCTTTTATATTTTTTATGAGAAAGTGAGGTTCTGCCATAGAAAAAAGTGAAAGCTGGGTATAGTGCTTTTATCTTGACTGCCAGAAATCATTTGACACAGTGCTGCATGGGAGGCTGATTAAGAAGCTGGAATACTAAGCAGGAATAAGAAGACTCCTCAAATGGATAAAAGATTATCTTAGTGGAAGCAAAAAAGGACACATGGCAGAGGAGCCTTCTCCAGATGGGTGGTGGTTTTCAGTAGAGTGGCCCCAGGGTTCTGTTTTGAATCCATTACTCTTCTTGATCCATGTGATGACTTGCCTGAAGGTATGGAATCCTACCTGAATATGTTTGTAGATGATGCAAAAGTCATGAGGGAAGTGAAGTTGAGGATTGCATCAGCTTACAAGCATACCTAAACAAACTTCAAATTTGGTCTGGAACATGGCTGATGAAATTCTGCTCAAGCAGTTGTAATGAGGATGAGACAAACTGAAGAAAGCCCTCATTATGATTATTATTTAGCTGTAAATAAGTTTCAGGATTCAGTATGCGAGAAGGACTTGGGAGTTAACATTGTCCCTAAACTGTTGCTAGTGTCCCTCATCAGAAGAATAGTGAAAGAGACAAACTATCTTCTGGCGAAATCAGAACAGCTTTCAAGTACAGGTTGTACCCCTCTAATCCAGTGCTCTGTGGTTCAGCACATTTCGAATCTCTAGCCATTAGTTTGTGGATCTGCCACCAGGGTGCTCTGTTAGCAAGTTAGCAGCACTAAGGCACCAAAATTTGTTTATACTGCAGCCGAGCTAATTAACAGTCCTGTTAATTTCTTATATTCAGCTGCATTTTAGCCCTTCAGGATGTCATCCAAGAGACCAAGAGGTGCAGAAGCTGGTACTAGTGCTAACAAGCGTAAGCATAAATCATTATCGATGCTTGAAAAGGTGATGTTACAGAGAAAATTAAATAAAAGAACTTCTTTAAAAACTTTGAGTACTATAAGATTGGATCATCAGCTGTATATGAATTAAAGAAACAAAAGGAGCAGATTTTTAAGTTTTTGCTGAAAATGAAAGCCAGAAAAGTTCAAAGTTTTGGGAAACTTTGAAAGGTGCCAGGAGTACAGAATTATACTGTGCACTTATAAGGTGGTTTAAGCTCCAATGTAATGAAGGTGTAAGCATTTTTGGGGAGATGCTTAGCTACGACAAAGTTTGTGGAAGAATTTGCACACTTAGTGGCAGCGGAAAACTTAGTCCCAGAATAAGTGTATAATGCTGACGAATCTGCCTTGTATTGGTGTCGTATACCACAAAAACCTCTTGCCCAAGAATTGAGGAGTCTCCATCTGGGGGTAAGGATTCCAAAGATAGGGTAACAATTATTGGCTGCAGCAATGCTGCAGAGCACGAAACCAAGCTAATGGTAACTGGTAAGTGTGTTCACCTGCGGGCCTTTACAGGAATGAAAACTCTTCCACTTACCTACCAAGGAACTAAAAAAGGGTGAATAACAACTAAACTTTTTTTTGAATAGTTTGAAAATTACTTTGTGTGTGAAGCTAGGGCACCCTGTAAAGGAGCATCCACACTATCGGGCAGTTCCTGGCAGGCACGAGTGTTAAGTCCGTCATCAGACACTTTGTGACAACTTTATTGGGCATATCAACAGATTTCTCTTGCCCGTAGTTGAACAAAATCACCAGACACTGCCTAGTGATTTGATGCTGGGTCTGGAGCAATGGCGCTGCCAGCCACAAAAAGTTACCACTCTTTACGCCATACAGTGTTCTGCATTGTTCTTTTTCTCTTTTTCATGCACACAGCAATCAATATGCTACACAGCATTATTTTTTCCTTTCAACTTTGCTGTTTATGGTGAAACTGCACTCGTGGCGTGCCAACCACCTACTAGTTACTGTACAACTCAACTGGTCAACCACCTCAACAGTGTAGACAACAACACAAGCATGCCCAACAGACTTTGCCCGGTGAGGGAACATCCCACCAGGAACTGCCAGATAGTGTGGACGTGGCTTAACTCTGTTGGCCTTGATCCAAAGTGTAAAATATTTTTGATTTTAGATAATTGTTCAGCACACCCCAAAGCAGACCCTATTTTGGAAGCATTATTATTTGTGTTATTTCGTGCTTTAGGCTCTATTCTACCTTGATAACACAGCAATATGTATGTGGAATGAGCTAGCAAGACTAGGGGTTGGGCATATGCTTACATAGGGGATTCCCTATGGGGTCAGTTTCTGTTTTCCAGCACTTTCTGTGTTCCGGCAGTGGTCAGGTCCCAAGGTTGCCAGATTATAGAGGTTCAACCTGTATGTGGATAGGGAAATATATAGCAAGTTGTTCATATCATACATAAAGCCAAAACTAGAATAGGCTTCTCAAGTTTGGTCACCGCATCTAAAGAAGCACATTGAGCTAATACCGAAGGTCTAGAGGAGGGCAACAGAGATGATGCTAGAATTAAGAGAGCAAAGTTACAGAGAAAGGCTAAAGGCTTTAGATTTGAAGACCTTGGAAGAGTGAAGAGTAAGGTATGACCTGATCAGAACCTTAAGTTTTTAAAACAGATCAACAAAAGACAGTGAACAATTCTTTGAGAGCTTTAGGGACGTAACATCAAATTAAGTTAAAAGAGATGTAAAGAAGAACTTTAATAGTGTAAAAGTGGTGGATGAATGGAATAAAATAAGTGAGGACATGGTTAATGCAGACAGTATACATAAATTTGAGTAATTGTATTGTAGAGAATGTTCAAAATATGGAGTCCAAGGAGTGTAAAACTCCCTCTCGACACAGTACAAACAATTAGTTATGCACCCACATGCAGTAAAATTATGAGTGACTGACATAGAAAGACTGAACAAATATTCCTAAAAATTAATATAGGGATGTGCAACTTTGGGTGAGATTAGATGATACAATATTTACAACCATAAGGCAACACAACCAGCTGAGTAGTCAAAGTACTTTCTGGTTATATATTTATATACAAACAAGATATATTAGTGTTATTTTCTTTTTGAGGGACCAGATTAGGAACTTTAGTTATGGAATCAGATATGGAAAAGCACCAGGACTTAACAGTTTTGAATAGTTCCTCAACAAAAGGAAGCATAAGAAAATGACCAAATGATGAAACACCAGAAGTCATTAGTTTAGGGAGGCATATTTCATACCTGTATATATGAAAGGAGACTGGAAAGAGGTACTGAACTACAGACCAGTTTCACTGATAAATGTGGCCCATATGGTTCCAGAAAAGATACTTTCAGTGTCTACCAAAAACCTTATCCACCTCCACCATATATTTTCTTAGGCAATGTCAAACTTACATTTTAGTACTTAGTCATCTCTTCTATGGCCTTGATTACCATCTGCAGACATCTGGGCATGGAAATGACAGGGTTCCTGAAGTATTCTATGTCCATACTTTGGGTCCACAGGGTTTTGATATCCTGAATGAGGCAAGGCACTGATGAGGTGTTGCAGGAAGCAGCCACCTGATCATGCATTTTGAGTGCCCAGTGTATCTAGAAATCTCACATAACCACATTATCTTGTCTGTTGGTAAGACTTCAGGATTTCTTTCTTTGTAGAAAGTTAAGAGTCAACCAGATAGTACAGGTGGAAGAAATACAGCACCCAGAAGTGAAACTTCCAAAATAAAGTGGCATTCATGAAGATCAAAGAAAGAACATCCTTCCCTAAAGATAGCCTAAGGCACACTGATCCAGGTCAGTGGTGCTCACACCATTAGGAACATTAGTCTCAGCAAACAGATGTATGATGATTAAACCCTGAGAACACCATATTCTCTACCTACAATATACCTTAGCTTTGTATTGCCTCTGAAAATATATGAGGGGCAGACAATATTTCTTTGTGTACACTGTAGAATGAAAAATTATGACTTTCTACCTTTTTTTTTTTTTTTTTTTTTTTTTTTTTTTTTTTTTTTTTTTTTTTTTTTTTTTTTT